>JAACJK010000017.1:0-147195 GCA_013368325.1 Ephemerocybe angulata
TTCAAAGACTTCTAGAACACGAAAGGTCGCCGCTGACTTCGGATTGATTGTTGTCGCAGGATACAGCCTTCGTTCCAGAAGCTGATCTACTTGACCTTTCGTGGACGCACCACAGGTGCAGAAATCAATGCCAACCGAGTGAACACCGTCGGTGTCGATTATAGTAAAGTCGTCTCCCCAGGCTGTGTCTGGCATCGGGCATATCTCACCTGAGACGTGCCCAAGCTGAAGGCGGAGCCCCAAGGTCTTGAGTGAAGTTTTGGCAAAATAGTGACCGTTCCACTTCTGAATGGAACAAGCGGGGCTTATATGAGTAGAATGTGTCATCCGTTGATTCAAAAATAGCTCACCTGAATTCGATGGAGCGGTTGATGTGAGTGGGTCGCCTTGGTGCAAGCACCACACATGAGGCTTGTATTATCGCAGCTCAGACAGCGATATTCTGCTTGAGATCAGTCTTACACTGGAGGCAGGTATCCGGTGGACTGTTTCTCGGCCTTCCAAACAGAGAAGGCGGACCAGGTACATGTCAATGTGCTTAGTCCATTCATGTTTGGCTCGATCCTGCCTTGGGGTCAGTATAGTCACTGAGAAATAAAAGCCACACACTCCTTGGCCCGTAGGTCTTTTTGTGGGCTCATCTGAGTGCGTAAGCCCTTCGGGGTCCTCCCCAGGAGGCCTCATGTCTTTCTCGAGGAAACTATCAATATACGCTGGGTCCCAACCATTCTGCTCGCCCGCATCGATCCACGTTGCAAGTATCTCCTCCGTGGTTCGTGTGTCATTGACTGTGGCATCAGGTGCACACATCCCTGAAACGGAAGCCTGCTGCGTTTCTAATTGAACCCTCCGAGATCCCGACTCTTGAGTTTCCTAGTCTGCAGGGTGCGAGACGTTGTCAATTGAGAGTCGATAATGGGTGGGGGAGCGTCAAGTGTTGTGGGCGTATATGCTGACATCTTTATCTTGGTATTCTTACCCATTTTTCTTGAGTCCTTAGGCATGGTTTGGTGAAAGAGGGGCAATGACCGGTGACGTTGCATTGGTGCGCTCGGCGCAGACTTTCAGAAATCAATGTCCGGCCAGGTCGGCCTAGGATAGCTTTGACCATCGCCCACTCCTACACTTACCAAAACGTTACACTACAATCACCGGGACTTCAAACCCTTCCTCGATGGGAAGAAATGCAAAATATTTTACTTTGGAGGAGAAAAGAAAGCCCGAAGGAGCCGACGTGCAGCCTTGGCGCTTAGACCAGAGTAAGCACTGCGCAGGATATGGCCATTATGACCACGCTGACATATGCCCAGGGTTGTGGCGAAGAGAAAAGCCGAAAACCACCGACAATACATACGAACCAAGCCGCCACCTATCCTCCCCGACGCCGTCTTGCGACATGCTCGAATGGAGATACCATGCTCAAGATCGAAGCCACTACTCGAGCGTTTCATTCACGGTGAAGATATGCTCGTCCTCGATGCCGTTGAGCTCAGCCCAAGCTGCTTTGCAGCCCTCGCAGGATTACCTCCATACCCCACATCCCTCACATCCCTTGAAAGCTTTGAAGATATATATGGGCCCATATCTGCGGCGCTACACGGATACCTGATTCATCGCTACCGAGGGCAACTAGAGGATAGGATGAAGCAAATGCACGAGATGAAGGATGTCGAAGTCAAGGAGGACCTCTGGGGTACATATTGCTTCCTCACAGCAAAGCGCAGAGACTTTATCTCTGTCTTGGGGCGCACTCCTGTCATGCAGTATACCCCCACCCAGTGCATTGTGTTCACCAACACTTTGTGAATATCACGGTTGCTCAAGTACGAAGCCGAGGATTTGGTAGCGCTGGACTCTAGTCGTAGTAACCTACTTCGAGTACGCACTGATCGCTTGTGGGACTTAGGCAATTTCTATCGCTGACACTGTACATTACTACTTATGACTATGCAAAGGTGCCCTCAGGGTGAAAGGCGTGCACGGCGTGGCTCGTTGATGCTGAGCCAGTGGCGGAACACAACATCAACCTCTAACCCCCAGCGTAGCAGCCGTTTTCGCTCATTATGTTCCCGGTGCTCGTCGGTATTTTCCGTCAGAATTTGCCGGACCAGCTAGACTAGGTATCAGCCCATAGCACTACTAGCAGGTTATGTTACCTACCTCTCTCTCCTCTCTTAAGTACTTAGTCATATCCCGCCCTTTACGGCGGCCTGGCCAACGCTGCGTCCAATAATCAAAGAAGTCGTCAAGCCACGCGGCTCCTCGATCAGCCTTCACGGCTTCGCCAAAATCATTGGCGTTCTCGACCAAGATGATCATTTGTACCGGATCGGGACGAGGTAGTGACTACTGATTGAAGATCAGAACTTAGCGGATCATCCCATTGCATTGAAACTGACCGTGGACATGGTTATGAGGCTTTAAGTCAAAGGTAAAAACATAAGAGAGTGGGGACTTTATACTGCGGTGTTGCTTATAAGGGTATGCATCTATTCAATGACATAATACTTACGCAATAGCGGGACTTCGCAACTATTCGCGAGCGTGAGTTGTCTATTCGACTCGTATTCGACACTAAGGTCGAAAGAATTAAGGTCCCGAGCCACGCAGAACCAGCCACTTGAACAAACTTAAGCGGATGACGGAGCTCACTTCGGTCTTCTATTTGAGTTAAGTGGCACCTTCCAGGAGAGGCGGAGTGCCCGGTATAGGTGCATTTGCTGGCGGGTATCGACGGAAGGACGTCAGCGGATGATGTAGATGCACCAGCCCGCTTCACGCGCCCCCTGTCAACGAGCATTCCATTGCCGGGTTGGGAAAAGAAGAGAAGCTGGGACACGTTCCCAGCTTCTAGTGCGATTGACTCACAGCCCTGTCAATGAGTCCGGGCAACTTAGAGCGCGTAAGCGCTCAGGCAATCTTATCAATGCAAAGGGTACAGAAAGGTGGGATTGGCGAGATGGGAGAATGTGTAGATACAAGATGTACAAGAAAAAAAATCTACACATTATACACTGCGCGGTCCATGGCTTTTGAGTGCGCGAGAGCGCGCGGGGTCGGGAGTGATGCTAAATTTGGATTAGCGCTGGCTACGACGAACACGGCGGGAGGCCTGAGGCCCGTAGAGGGTTTCGAAGAGGGGGGCGTCGGACATCGACACAGTGCGGTTGAGGTAGCGGTCGAAGTCGAACTCGCCGCTGAACACGATCTTGCGCAGACACGCGCGGAGCCTGACAAGGCCTCGTTGGGAAGAGGTGGCGTCGACGATGGAGGGGACGCCCGACCTGCGCGAACGGATGGCGAGCCTGAGCGAGGAGTGGATGACGCGCTTTTGGAACTGTGTAAGTAGGGAAAAATGGACAATAACGACGACTCACATCGCGGTATGCCATCTCAAAGAGAGCGCGGTCAGTGTTTGGGGGTGTGGCAGGGAGAGCGCGGACTAGGAGCCAACGGTTCCAGAACACGCGCCAGTGGATCTCGGTTGACCCTCGTGCTAACAAAGTCTCGTTGTATCCGATGGCGCCGACTATGAAGTCGGCGACACATACCGCGGACCAGCCTTCATCTAGCAGAGCGGTGATGGCTAAGGCAAGGCCTAGGGGGACGTAGGGTGAGAGGGGAAAAAATGAAGACTGGGAAACGACTAACTGGAGGCCAATGGCATGTTGGATATGAGGTGTGAGGTTGGGTAGCAAGAGGATCTGGAGTTGTACGCATTCCCCAGGTCGAGTTAAATATTGGATCTAAAGAAGGACGACAGGGATTGCCAAATATATCCATCCCCGATCCCAAATCTGATGTTTCCCGATTTGGATGGCGTGCGAGCCAATCGCGATGTACAAACGGGTTCTCTGAGTTTCGCGCAAACATAGATATTGATATTCCATGGCATCCTGTTGTGCGATAACAGTCTTATCGGTCGCAAAATATATGGATTGCGCATATGTTTGAATTAGGTATACATCAATGTCCAGGAAATGATATTTATAGCATCACTAAGAAATGCAACGATTCGACTTGAAATGCCCATAGTCAACTCGATTGGAATGTCGACCTTTTGTATGCGGGTCAAATATAACTATATATATAGGTTACAAAACTATAGAATATCGTTGAACTGACCTCTTGAAGATGATAAGGCCAAGCAATGACTCGTGCGACCACTTGGATGCTCCGAAACCCATATGTTGGCGTCCTGCGATTCACGCGAGCTTAACCGGTGCCCTCTCGACTGCACGATGCACCTTGAATGAAATAAATGGCATGGTGGTTCTCAGCTACATCCCAGAGCCCAGCAAATACAGCCAACGTAGTCCCCAATCCCATCTCGAGCCCATGGTATTGCCGAGATCCCAAAGTCGCGAACATGACCTCTTGTCTGTTAGTCTCTCGAGTTCTGCTCAACGGACGCGTTGAGAAACATCCTTACAGACATGAATTGGGCTTCAATCACCATTTGAAGGTTTTACTTTACAGTATAACGCTATATTATGCCTGCTGATCCCTTGTCTGCTCCTCCAAACCTGAGAAATCGCTAAGTCCTCTGACCTCGGTTATTGCCGGCTGCGGAGTCCCAATGTCATCGCTGCCGAGATAGGATGCCGAACGGGCGCCTAAATCCCAGAACCTCGAATATCTCATCCAAAAACTCAATAAAATGTGCCTTGCGATACTCATAACGTCGGAGACACACACATATGTATATATTGGCACGGGGGTAGCAAAAGTACAAGTACGAGTCGCACAGCAAAACACATAGTCGAGCAAAGTCCTTCAAGTCCCGAGAATTGCGATTCTAGACGTAAGCCACAATGCCCCGGTTGAAAGCCACCTCGTACGCCTGGAAGGCAGCCTCGAGGCTGCGATGGCGGCTGAAGCTGGCCGATGCCACTCCGGTTACGTAGGGCGAGGTGTTCTGCCTGCGGGAATGTCCAGCCATATAGAAGCAAATTAATAGAAGTTCGACTTACCATCCTCCGTATATTCCAACACGAACACCCTTGGTAATCGCATAGTAACGCTCTTCTATTTGGAGAGAACAAATTAGATCTTTAGAAGCAGAAGCCGTAGTAGAAGACTTACCTCCATACCCAGTGAAGACGGCGTTCAAGGGCTGGGGCGGGGTCTGAGGGGTTGCACTGTTCGGACCAAGGGAGTGGAACCCGGGGATCACCGTGGAGATAGGGTAGGGACCCAGGCCAGCAGCAGCAGTGACGACCCCAGTGAGAGCGGCGACGGCGCTGGTCGGGACGTTAGGGGCGACGGGGGCTGCAGCTTGAGCAGCAGGGGGAACAGCTCCAACCACGGGTATAGCGATAGGGGCAGGGACAGCAGTGGCATTGGTGCCCGTGACAATGGCTGGGGCAGAGGTAGCTGGAGTGGGAGAAATGGTGAGTGCGGCGATGTTTGGGACGGTGGCGGCCGCGGCAGGGGGCGCGGCTCCAGCGGAGCCTGGGAGAATCGAAGCACTAGCGCCACTAGTCTGCGCGGAAGGAAGCGCGGGAAGCGCGCCTGAGTAGGGAAGACCATGAAATGAGCACCGAGCTTCTGGAAATGACTCGAGCTATACGCACCATGAGTCACAAGGCTTGGAATGATTCCCCCGTCGTCCTCAACTTTCACATCATCATCTTCCTCTGCGTTCACCTCGACATCAGACTCGTCCTCTGAGTCGGACGGAGGAGGCGCGTTTGGAACCATCAAAAACCCAGCGCCCTCACACACATTACAGGTCTCAGGATCTAATGCGGAGATTGGTCAAATATGCACATAATGAAAAGAAGGAACCGAAAGAAGCAACTGAGCGGAGGAGAGAGAAGAAGAGCTAGGAGAGAAGAGAAGCTTACGGTACTCGTACTCTTGCTGAGCGGCGGCATTGATCATAAGGCGACCTAGTTGTATTGGTTAGATTGAGTATTCTAGTGTGTGCAGTGGAGTACCTACGCAGATCAATGGCGCGAATCATCGAGGTCAGCATGTCTCTCATCGGCAAAGAGAGCCGCAGGCCGCGGCCCGTGCTCCTCTCCTTGTTGGTGTTAGACTCGTTGGCCATAGAATAGAAGACGGAGGGATGGTTGCTAGGTTCGACTATGGGAGGGCGGATATAGTGTTGGACAGGATGTACGCTACTAAGAAGGACTTTATAGATATCCGCCCTGTATTGATATCTGTTTACTCTGAGATACACTGAGATATGCTTTCGAAGGCGCAAATTTGACACTACTAGCTAGACTTTGGATTGTCGGACGCGAATAGTCCTCGTAGGGCATGTATGTTCCGTTAAGGATGTGCTTATCCATATGCGATTGAAGTCATCATGGTGTGAGGGGACTTCAAATTATTCAAGTAGTGCAAGGTCGAGCCGTGACCGTTCCTGCCAAGGTCCTCAAGGCGATCTACTCTCCCCGCACTCGGGGCCCCAAGGCGTATGAAGCATATTCAAAGTTGTATCCCGACGAAGTTCGCGCAGCTGTCGATGTGCGATGTGAAGAGCTGGGTATTACTGGTAAGAAAAAGCTCAAGCTTTGGCATGGCGTCTGCCAGGAGCTCTATTCCAAAGCGACGGATGACAAGCTGAAAGCGGTGGACGACTATGTCGATTTGATGGGCAATCAGAAGGACAATGACGACGAAGTTGAGCTTTCTCCCAAGGATCGACAAAGGCATGTCGATTCAATTTAATTTTTGGCCGGTACTCTAACATGTGCATAGACATATCAATCTCCTCCCTGCAATTCTGAAAGCCGTCGTTGATCCTCCGGTTCGTAAAGCTGGTTTGATGGCTCTTGTCACCCTTGTCGGGCCGGTCCCGGACTCTAGTGGGAAGATCTCGGCATGGACGTATGTGTCCGCTTTTTTTCAATGATATCCACTTAGCTTACCATATGTTTCTCGCATTGTCTAGCCTTCAATTCGGTGACAAGGAGGACACCCCTTTGTTCTCGTCTTCTTGGGTTGACCATGATAGACTGTATGTTGAGGCGGTCGCTCGCTTTGCGAAACGCCACGTATTTGGTACGTTGACTCTCGGTGGTTTCGCATATCTCTCCTCTGACTCGACCACTGTGCAGTGTCTGAGCCAGCTTCTCTGCAATCGGGAGATCCAGATCCACAGCAGAGTACGTATTTGGATCCCTCTGTTCCAAGCCTGCGGACTGAACTTATCGTTACCAGGTAAAAGCACGGCAACAGCAAATTCCGCTCGCGCTTCGCCGACCTCAGCTTCCTCAGTGACATCGGGGTCTTCTGAATCCGATGACCTGTCTATTTTGAGCTCATCCGCTGGTACTAGTCTCCCCTGCGAGGATGGATCTAAGGCTTCAGAGAACGACAGTATTTCTTATTCTAGCCCTTCCGCGGGTAACGATCTCCTTCCTTCGAATGAACATGGATGCTCTCATTCCCCAAACGGGCCTTCTCTGCGCTTGCCCAGTCCGCCTCGAATTCCGCAACACCTGCTTTCTGCTATCAGTACGGATCAAACTGGGGGTCGTTCCTGGACTTCGGGGCTCTCAACCTCGTATCCTACATTCTCTGGACCGCTCGAGTCCCTTACCGGTGCAGAATGTAAGTGCCCTCATGTTATTTGAATATGGGTTTCGCTCATGTATCGCTAGATTGGTCTGACTTGTCCAAAATTTCCTTGGGTCCAAACGGAACCCCACCTCTATCCGAATCACACTTGAACACTGGCTCAAACTTTCTCGACGTGAATTTGACAGATGACATCCCGCTCACTTGCCACGCAGCAGCCACATCCGCGCCTACCTTCGCGCCGGGTATGCTAGAATCCTCTCCTCCCTTCTTTCCTACCCACAATTTCGACATGTCACAGCCTCCAGTGGAGCCAACGGTCGCTTCACCCATGCGCTCTGCTGCTTCCACCTCCATCCCGCCTTCTTCTCAGCCTGAATTTGGGCTTAGTGCAACATCTGTAATTCGGTCCCCCTTTGCAACCGTCGCTCCGCCCGCGCACTCCACCACTTTTACCTCCCTCCCGCCCCCTTCTCAGCCTTCTCAGCGCGGGTTCGAGCCTAAGTCAACATCTGGAAGTCCGCAATCCCTGTCAACCGTCACTTCACCCGCGCGCTCCACAGCTCTGACCTCCCTTCCGCCCTCTTCTCAGCCTTCCATCGCTTCTCCCGCGCACTCCGCTGCTTCCACCCCCCTCCCGCATTCTTCTCAGTCTTCTAATCCTGGGTTCGAGCCTAAGTTAACATCTGGAAATCTGCCGCCCCAGTCACCAGTCGCTTCGCCCACGTGCTCCACTGCTTCCACCTCCATTCCGAATTCTTCTCAACCCGGCGTTGAGCTGAATTCGTCCTCTGAATCTCGGCTCCCCAACGTCACTTCGCCTGCACACTCAATCATCTCCACTCCACCTTCCTCCCAGGCCACCCTCGAGGCGATATCGGCGTCTGGTGTTCGGTCGCCCAATTCAACTTCCACTCTGCCCACCGATCTCGAGCCTAGCTCTCCTTCTTCGCGTGTGATCATCGATCCTAGTCCTCGGCCTCAAGAGCCTCTGCCAGTCCCAGATTCCATCTCGAACACACAGGCAACACCTTCGTCTAACATTTCGACTTCTGCCGAGTCATCAGCCGATCAGCCTGCCAACTTAGAGGGTCCGTCGGCTGCGCAGGAGTCGACGGCTATCCACTCAAACGCTGTGAGTCATGCCCCCTCTCAAGTGCCTGATCCTAGCTCCGCGGGAGTGGGTGGCGTTCGTCGATCCAAGAGAATGCCCGCCCCCTCTTTAACTCGAGAGAGACTGCAGCAAATTGGGACCAACACCCTCTTCTACTCTGCGCCTGTGGCGAAGAACCTGGCTGCCCCTCCCGGCGACCCTGGATGGTACACGGCAGCGATGGCTGACTTGAGTGATACTAACCTTGGTGCTGTGTGGGGTAACCTTGTCGGGAAGTGGGACACACTGGAACGAGGTCTTGGTTTCGGTGCTCATGCGAAGGTATAGTCGACTTAATGCCTCATTGTAGAGTTACTTCTGACCATCCTCATCCTTTCAGGGAGCACTGCCGGTGAGGGACCGACCTGAAGAGTGGGCTAAATGGACAGCCAAGGGTTCGCATGGAGCACGTAATCACGCACGACCGCCCTTCATCGACGACCCCTCCGACATCGGCATAGCGATCATGCGATGGTGGAAGTCCTTTCAGCCCCTTTTTCGTGCTTCCGACGGCATTCTACCAGCCCCCATCTACGACGATCCCCTCCCCGTATCCGATGCATGGACTTACGTTCGAAGATCGGGTCCGAGTGGAACGGTGTCTCTCATGATGCTCATGTTATGGTGGGGTCGGGCAGCTGCTCCAGGCCCTGAGTTATATAGAGACGACTCACGCGACAGTTGGAAGGGTTTGGTTGAGGACGTGAGCAAGTGCTTTGACACGCTCATCGCAACCAATCCCTACCGTGGCGTGAAGCGATCTGCCGATGAGAACATCCCGCCCCCTTCTACTTCAGAATCTCGGTCTAAAAGGTGTGTGTTTCCCAGTAGATTGTATTTGGCTTAGACCTCTGGATGATTACTCAACTCTTAGTCTTTGTTAGGTCCCGACGTTGATGTCGATGATCCACTCTGTTGTATCCTGGTGATGCGACAACCACAGTCTTTACGTGATCCTTTCCTTCACCTCTTCCGCATCCTCCGCACGAGGCGTCCCTGACCCTACTCCAAAAGATTTTCCTGACCCTTTTTGTTCACTCTGCCTGTTATGACTCATCGTCTCATTCTGTGTTACCTTTCGATCCATACCCTGTTCCACGCTCTCATTGTGATTCGGACATTCTGTCTTTCCATCCCCCACTCCCCTCTCCACGATTCGGACATTCTGACTTTCCATCCCCCACTCCCCTCCCCACTCAATTCTTTCTGATCCTTCCTCTCGATCTGGTTACCGTCCTCATGCAGCTTGCTGCCTGTTACGTCGCATTTTCCTTTCCCCCATGGACTTAGACCTTTCTGTAAATCGAGGACTGTACATGTGTTTGCCTCGTGTTCATTCTCTGTATACGTGCCCTTGTGTTGCCCTGTCGCCTGTATTGTAAATACCTTTCCCGTGCCCACATATTCAATGGAAAATGTGTGCACATGAAAAATTCCTGCAGCTAAGTTCAAGCGGAGGTTTGGCAGAGGTTAGTCAGATCATGTTTTTTTTTTTTTTCATTGTGGTACTCTCTGTGTTTCGAATAAGTCCGGCCAACTGGTGCAACAGAGACGTCACAGAAAGAGAGGGGACTTCTCGCCCTCAGTAGGGTGGTGACTTGGTACATGCTGCGTCGCGGATCCATCGTCCGTGGTGTATGGGCTGAGTATCGTCTCTGGGGGTCCCTGTAATGCACCGCACGAGGCAGGTGATGTATAGTGCAACTTGGTGCATCATGTTGTGCGCGGTCTGCGGTGTGTCAAATGACCAGTAGTCTATCCCCCTGTAGTGCTTGTGCCGTCCGTGGTGCTAGGCGTGGCGCATGGTGTGTCGCGTTGTGTTTGTCGTCCGTGGTGTATGGACCGTGGTCGGTGCGTTGTATGTGGCTTGTAGTGTATAGTGCGTCGGGCGTAGTTTGTGGGACTTGGTCGTGCGTGGTGCACGCGCGGGGTGCCCGTGGTGTATGGACCGTGGTCGGTGCGTTGTATGTGGGTAGTAGTGTATAGTGCGTCAGGCGTAGTTTGTGGGACTTGGTCGTGCGTGGTGCACGCGCGGGGTGCCCGTGGTGTATGGAGGTTGGTCGGTGCGTTGTACGTGGGTAGTAGTGTATAGTGCGTCAGGCGTAGTTTGTGGGACTTGGTCGTGCGTGGTGCACGGGCGTGGTGTCCGTGGCGTATGATAAATGTTCGTCTATTGCCTGGTTAGTGCGGGACACCGGCGCAGAGTTCACAGCGCAATTCCCATTCTAACGACAAGTCCCCAGCCTAAACAGTCCCTAAGACTCGCCGGATCTTGTGTTGCTTTGGGACGTTCTTGAAAGTCTCTTGCACCCCAGTATTCGTTTGGCCTCAATATGCGTCGTTCATTGCCCCCGCGAGAGGATACCGCTGTAGCGTCACGCCTGGAGCTGCAGCGACCCCAGCCTGTCGGCGTTCATATTGCAAAGTCCAACGGTGCATCGTGTGGTGTATGGACATCGGCCTGAGTAATTCCAAGTCCAATGGTGCATCATGGTGTATGGACGTTCAGGTTTATTGTCGAAGTGCGAGCACAATATGAATGGATCGGAGCACAAAATAAATGGATCGCGCTATGTACTCTGAACAATGGAAAGCCACATGCCAAAGACCGTTTTGTAAGATACCAGCGGCGGGTAATAAAATATATACATATGTAAAAAGTAGACACAAGCGGGGGTCGAACCAGCTCATTCGCGAGGCGAAAAAGAGCTCGTTACCGTTGGGCCAACCCAGCGGTACAGTTTACCCCCATGGATATATTATGTACGCACTGGGGTTTCTTGGAGCACACGTAAGCTTGGGCGGTCAGCAATTAGCAGGTCATAGTGCCGTTCTTGGACCGGGTGAATCGTATGTTCCCTGTCTCACTCGTGCATCAGGTCCAAAAACTAGTGAAACAGTGGCCATGGGCCTGCGCAGGAAGCACAGGGTTTGGAACAGATTTCCAGTGAACTGCAGAATTTATTTATGGAATACACCATTCCGTAGTGCATACAAAACATTCCGGTATAGTGCATCAAAGTGAAAATGGTGTATCATAATTAGGGGGTACATATGTCGACGCAGTGCATCACGCCCATGCACCATGCCATGGCTTTACCCCTATCTATTTAGGGCAGCGAGCAGCCGATCTCATCTTCGCTGTCCTCGATTAGTCCACTTCTCTGCCAGATACCCTTACTCCCATTTAGGTCTGTGCACTAGAAGTAGTTGGGATCAAGGTGAGGGCGGGATGGCGGGATGATCAGTTATAAATCCCGCCTGATGACGAGTTCATCACAACCACCACGGGGAAAAGGTCCTGATTAGGATCATACACCACTTCCATGCACCGCGGGCCTCCCTTCTCTGCCAAATTATTCAAAGCCGAAGGTGCACCACACTCCCGTCATCAGTCGAAGCAGGTAGTGCAATATTTCGACACTATCGGCTGGTACCTCTCGAGTCTGGGATTTCAATTGAGATGTTTTGGGGGGATATTCGCTTGTGTTCACTTGTGCTTGCGGCGTATGTGCATTGCGCACCAGTAAATGCATGAAGTTTGCACTGCTACAAATGTATTCCAAAACCGAAGACAAACAGAGTTATACTTCCTAAGGTTGGAACAGGTTATATTGAAGAATTGGAATACAAGTAAATTAAGTCTCTTCAGTTTAATCTAGCTCTTGAGGGTAACGAGGGATGGAACTGCAGACTCAAAGTGCGTGAATCCAAAATAGCATTCTGACATACACCAAGACCCCAGCACCTCAGCATATCCTCGAAAGTCCAGCATGTTGAATAAAAAAATCATTCTATTCACTATCTACGATACATGCTATATACTCCAGTCTCGGAGATGTAAGGGCAGCAGTAAGGAACTGCGTAAGCACGAAACGTATCCCCCAAATAAATCACCGGTGAGCTGCGTAACCTCGAGCCGAAACGTCTCGCTGATATCCGAAAATCGCAGAACTGCGTAAGCAGTCAGGGTGCCGGTACGCCGTGAAGATTGGAGCTCGATTTGCGCCGTTCCAGATCTATAACGAAGACCACTCTATGTGTAAGGCACGGGTGAGATTCTTGGAGCAGGAAGTCAGGGGGGAGAAGGGAGAGAACCCAGAGGCCCCTTTCAGCGATTGGGACAGGTTTCAGGTATTTTAGGGAATCTCGATCGCAAGGCGGGCGAGGGCTTGGCGAGGGCACGGCCACAGGACAGGGGCGCGTTTGCCGCATCGAGCGCCAGGGTGACAATTTCCAATTACCATAGATAGCAATTTGGGGCCACCGCTGGCTTCGAGCCACAGACACGGAGAGACACTCTGCTGTCACAGCTAGCTGTCTTGGAACACGTATGTTTGAGCATGGATCTTAATCATGTTTGGTAAATGGGGCCTGGTCTCAGCAAGTATCCAGCAGGCATACTTAAGGCTGCTCATCTACGACCAGGGAGGAGTACATCTGCTCCGCTTCCGGCCGCCCAATCGCAACGACCCTACACAATTTGACCCGCTGTTTGTCCAACTCACATTTCACCTCCGCTGTATCATGGCCTCATTCCCCGAAGAACCGCTCAACCTCTCAGCAGCAGACGGCTTCGGCTACTTCCCCGCAGACATCAACCAAACGCTCCACGACGGAAAGTACACCATCGTCCGGAAGTTAGGGTGGGGACCCCGGTCGTCGACCTGGCTAGTGAAGTGGGACGGGGACGAAACCGTGCCATATCAGGCGGTCCAGATCTTCACTGTCTCCGCTTCTAAGGCTGCGGGGACTTCTCTACTTCCTATCCTCCAGAACGTGGTATCTTACACACATGTCTGGTTTCTCTGCATCCATGACAGCTTCTGGGAGACAAGCGTGCATGGCGAGCACATGTGCTTCGTGTTGCCTGAGTACGGATTGCCGCTCTCAGGCGTGCTGAGTGACGCTATGAGTAACAGAGAGGCAGGGCTCCCTGTTCGTGCTGTTCAGTACACGGTGTTGAGAGTGCTTGAGGCGCTCGAAAAACTGCATAAGGTGAAAGTCATGCATTCAGGTATGTCTTTGGTCGAGATTCCATGCGCTTTGTGGCTCTCTAATACCAAGTGTGGTACAATTCAGGCGTCAAGCTTGAGAACATGGTGTTCTGGCCCGCTAACTTTGACAACGAGCTGGAAGAACACCTCGCAGAGACACCTCCACGCAAAGCCAAAATCATAGACGGCTTCCCAGCCATGCGGTCGCAGCCTCTTGCAAATTACACGGTTGGTTGGAACGATCCTATGCGTCGTGTTTCAGATTGGCTTCTCATCCTTGTCGGTTATGGACACGGTACGGTTCTTAGGCCCTCATTCCGTATGTGCGCTAACTATGAGACCGCTGCCCAGTTCAAGTGCCGCCGTATGCCCCTGCGAGAGAGCACGACTATAGTTCAGCTCCTGAAACACTCCTAGGGAATCCTACCTGCGGACTGTCAACCGACGTGTGGATGCTCGGATGTCTGGTAAGCGGTCCCACTATAGGTTCTAAGAAATGATACTCATCGCAACTTAGGCCTTCGAGCTTGTTACGGGACAGAAGCTCTTTACCTCGACGGGTACCCCCTCCGAACGACTAGCAGAAATCCGGGACGTTCTGCAAGACACCATCCCCGATGCGTGGCAGAGAGATCCAAATATCCAAGTCCTCCCAGACCCGAGCACTTCCGTTGAATCGTTGGAAGAGAGGTTGAGACAAGTGTTGAGTGAATGCGAGGCCACTGAAATGTGTGCGTTCCTTCAGGGGTGTCTTGTTATCAACCCAGCAGCTAGACAATCTGCAAGGGACTTGCGGAAAGATGACTGGGTGGAGGCTGCAGGAAAATGCCGGTGTTGCTACCCGTAGTTGTGTTCTGCATTTTACATTATGTCATTTCACTTGAATTAATTTAACGGGTGCTGGGCGACTCTGAATTGACCCCAAAATATCGCCAAATAGGTCACAGTTAGATCTCCCGGAGAGACACAACTAGTAAGGTAGGGTAGTGACATGCTGCTTGCACTCACACGTTCCCTCCTACCCATCCTCCTTGCGCCTCTCCTCGCGCGTCTCCTCGTCACTACTCCCCTGCCCATCGCGCTTGTCACCACTCCCCGCGGGACGCCCTCATCACCACTCTCCCCGGCGGCACGCCGGCGACACACACCCGCGTTCGATGGGCGTGCAAGAGGAGGAGTAAGACCGTTATGCTGCCCACGATAGCGAACAGCGAATGATATGACTCCAGCTACAAGAACGACTGTGAGGCTCAGTTCCACGTCAGACCGTCGCGAGTGAGTTGAGGTATATAATTATTATGCGTGACGATTCGCGCACCTGATGCTCCCACCAAAGAGACGATTCCCGTAGCAAGGTTCAGCCTCTTGTAAAGCGCGCTATCCGTGGGCTCTTGAGGGCTACACGAATATCCCAGCTCGCGATCTAGTTCCCCAATTGGAGTTTCTGTTCAGCAATATAGAATGAGTTTAATTGTGGGAGTACGATCGCAGAATCACGCCAGAATAAGCCTTTACCCTACATACCGATCCACATTAGGCTGGCGAGCCAGTACAGAACGTGGCCAGGGACCACCATGACCTGCGGCATTGAGAATGTCAGTCAATATCCACATGCTGGATGGATGATACATGACTTTAAATACATACCGTAAAGACGGCTGCTAACGCCCACATGTACTTTCGACTGCCGCCTAGAAGTGCGTATAGGCAAAGGTAGAACACCGCTACCACATATGCCAGTGCACAGGTCAGTCACCCCCATCGCTGTGCGAAGCCTTATACGAAATAGATATCTCGATACCTTTGATGAGCGTGATTGATAGATTGTGGATGCCTGTATGTCGCGGGGTATGAATATCCGTCAGCAAAGTTCGTCGTGGTCCCTAATGTACTAGTATACCAGGTAGTGCCACATACCTATGGCAAGGAGTCTGACGACCATACACGTCTAAAAGAGTATTAGCCAAACTTATTCTCACTCCCACATGGTATTTACAGTGCTCGTCGTACCTTCAACCGAGATCAAAGCGGCACGGCATGTTCACTTCACGTTGCAGTGGGTAAATTGTGAGTCGAAGCAAAGCTGATTTGGTGTCTCGAGAGGCACGTACCCGTGAAGTCTAGGACGATCCTGAGGATAGTTGTATGGCGTGCGCCTATATACAGGAGCTTTCCGAGCTTTCGAGAGGGAAGAGGCCAGATGCGTCGGACCTTGTAATGGAACGAGGATCAAGCGAGAGTCTTGTCGTGTGCGACGGCGTGTGACGGCCAAGGTGGAATTGCATTTTTGGACGCCTAGGCATTGGCGACGATATCCTCCGTTGGCCGTACTCGCTTTTTAGAGCGTCTCGGGGTTTTGGTGTGAGGGGACTTACTTCCTCGTCGAGAGTTGTAGCATAGTAGTACAGCTGAGAGATATGTTTAGGAGGCCTATCCTCCACGTGGTTTTGAATTTGTTGGACAACGTACTAGCATTGTCGCGCCAGGCACTGGGATTTAGATACACATTAGCCTCGCGTTATGCTGTGGAGGGCGTGGATACGAACATACCTTGGGCTAGATACTGCATAACAATCGAAAATCGTTAACAGGACATATATATTTTAGCTCCATTATGCCAGTCGCGGACTGACCTCATACTTTCTCCAGTCGGTTATCATCGAAGTCAGTTCTTGGATTTGTTCGTGGTTCATGCTTAGCGACGAAGACGGTTGTATATTTTATGTGCGGCAGCGCCTCGCCCTATACACCTTCTATGCTTCTACCTGGCTGGCTACCTATCTCATGTCCAATTCAGAACACCGCGCCCATACCGGGCTCAAAGGTGGTTCAATAGAGTACTGAGCTATTTTTCTGGATACTATCGGCCTTAATCACCATGATGGGTGGATGCAAAGTTAAATTCCAGATATCCTCTGATAATCATCAAGTTGATTAGCGCCGGACGATATGTGTTCTTTAGAGGGCTGGCATTTGTGAGTCACCGAGGTTCAACTCGGAATCTCTTGTGAAGCTGCCGGTGGGTGTCGTGTCAGTATACACTAGAAGGGCCCGTACATACCAATTCAGGGCAACAACGTCTGGCATACATAACCTCCTTTTGCCCAGCGGCAGTGTCGACTCTCAGTCTTGGGCGCTTATTTGTGGTGTTATGTATCTTCTTAACTGGAACTTCAGTCTGACCGTCCCGACCTGGAGTTCTCCATTCTCCATCTCGTTGATCACCCTTATTGGTCTCTCAAAGGAGGTTTGACTCTTGCTTCTATTTGGATAGTCGCAGTTCATGATGATAGGAACACTGTATGCAAGGATACCTGATTTATATCATCCCGAGGACAGCTCGGTAGTGCAATCATCTCGGGCTGCCACCCTCCACTTCGCACCAAACAAAAAGAAATTATCCCCTCACTCGGCATCCTATACTTCCCAAGCGAGCGTCAATCCCATATCGAGGGAAGAGGCTCGGTCCCCCCTTCACCGAACACACCGTCGCACGTACATATTTTCCCGTATCTTTCTCTGTAGTGTTGCACCGGCGAACGACAAGATACATGGGATTCAATCGGATGGGGGAGAAAACATGCCTGCTACCGTAAGGTAGTGGGTCTTAGGGCGCCCTATTTGAGATTTTGGCGTGGATCTGGGGAAATCTTGCCCATCAGATCCCGGTCTTTAATCTAATCTCCGATGGGGTTGCCGACCCTCAAACTCTGTCTGGCCTCTTGCTGCGAGTCATAATACTGGCATGTACTGGCAGCTTTGACTCGTTACCCTGGCGGATTGTACCCACTGGAGTTTTGAATGCATCCAGCTCTAACGGGCCTTACATTTAGTTTACCAGTTGTTTACGCACGCCGCAATTTTACATAGTACCCTTATCTGCGCTCTAAACTGGACCCCAGTGTTACAAAACGGTGTCGATAACAGGGGTTAAGGTCAGTAGCAGGTTGTGCCGCTGGTCGGCCTTACAGATGTTATGAGACATGGGAGGGGCGGTTTGCACACAACCCGCCAGGGCACGTTAGGCGCCCGTCCGGCACGTGGACGGGCGTGCGAAAGGTTGGTCAGCGCGATCGGATCCGACGTTGCCGGCGGACGGGGCTCGCTGCGACCCGTCATGCTGCCCGCACTCACACGCCGACTCGTCTCTTCCCGTCTTCCCTCCTCCCCATCCCCGCACCTCTCCTCCTCCTTCTTCTACGCGTCACCAGTCCCCCACCGGACGCCCTCGTCACTGCTCTCCTTGGCAACACTACAAAGACAAACACCGGCGTTCGATGGACGCGCAAGAGGAGGTAGCCTGAATGGGAGCGTGTTATCGAGACGCGGGCTGGCGACGATGCCGCCGCAGCCATCATGGACGCCCTACCCAACGCGTGCAGACGGGCTCGTGCCGAAGCTCTGGTACAGGGCCGACGGCACCCCGCGCTCCAAGCTCAAGGGCGCCGTGTTCAGTGCGTTCACCCCTTCCTCCCTCTCCTCCTACTAACCATAACCCTACCCTCCCAGCCGGCCTCACGGTGTTCTCCCTCCTCGTGTTCAGCTCCGCCCTCGAGCTCATCGACGAGTACGACCAGGCCAACTTCATGCTCGCCTTCCTCGTCTACGCGCAGCGGGCCGACGCCACCTTCACCTCCCTACACCCCACCTTCGATTCCGCCCCCACCCCGGCTCTTGCGAGAGCGTACTTCTACGACCTGTGTGCGGCGCTGCCCGACGCCCCGCCCGAGACGCTGCTCGAGTTCTTCGCCGCGATCGACGCTGCGCTGGACGTCGCGCATGAGGAGATCCTGGAGGCCGCGGAGGAGGTGTTTGTGACGTTCGCGCTGGATGTAAGGAAGGAGTTGGCGGGTATTGAGAAGGAGGGCGCGATGCGCGCGGCGTATAATGTGCTGTCGCTGTTGCGGCTGACGATTGCGGCGCTCGGGGAGATGAATGAGGTGGTGGCGGTCAAGGGGCGCGGCGAGTTTGGGAGTGGACTCGGCGGGGTGTTGAAGAAGCGGGGGGAGGAGAGGAAGGGGGAGGAGTATGAGAGTATTGGGTAGTTTAGGTGCGTGTTACTCGTGTTTCCTCGCTGTGTGCGCGCTGACGCCGGTGTAGATGCTGTTTAGATTATCTTTATAGAACACACTTCATGCCGCATGCACGAGCGATATTCTGATAGCTACGGCGCGAATACTCGACCTATCCAGATAATACCTGGGCACCATTGACTGACTGATCGACACTTACGCGGATTTGGAGGTGAGTTCTCTCGTTTTCGAGTCGTGAAACGAAATTTCAGCGTTTTTTCATAGGTGTCTCTTCCCACGGCATCCTCCATTATCGGCCCCGGCGCGCAGAGGGACAGCATGACGCCGTCCTCTGCACGTCGGGACCGGGAGGCTATCTACGAGTACACTACGACAAGTACGCTATGGGGACGACGACGACGACGAGCACAGCGGTGATATGGAGAGGCGGGGCGGCGGCGATGGAAGACATAGAGGATGGATGGTGGAGATCCAAGGTACGTCCCACATCTTATATACCTTCGTTACGTTGCAGCTGTTTGCTGCGAACGTGACCCGTTCAACAAACCACCGGGGATACGACCGGGGGCGTCGCTAGCGGGTCTCGTCATGTACGTACCGCCGTCGCTTAGCCCCTCCATGCAGGTGCGTCTGTCCCCTTTCGTCGTCTTCTCCCTCTCCCCTCCCTCCGTCGTCTCTCGAGCCCCCGCGCTACGCAATCCGTGCGTGTTGCAAGGGCTCGAGACATGCTGGAGGGCGAGGAGACCCATGTGTGCAGGAGGGCGACGATACATGCAATAGACGCCGTAGCTTCAACAACCGCGCGCCGGGGATACACACACACACGCCATCATTCCGTCTCTCCGACGGCCTCCTCGGTACGTCTCGTTCCCTCATTCTTTCTCCCGGTCTCCCATCCTCTTCCCTCGAGTATCTGGTAGGCTCGACGCGCTTGATCCTGCCATGTCTTCAAGTTATCTGGGAGGGATTCCATCCTTTTTTCGTTCAAGCTGACCTCTAGCTTTTGGCCGGCATAGTGTATGATATTGTCCCCGTCGCGTAGTCATTCAATAGATTTTTACGTTTACCTCCATGCTCCAAGGCCGTGTCGCTTTCGCTGGGTGTAATGTATGTATATTGTTATCAATATATTGTTTACGTCCTGATCCCATGCTCCGAGCCCCGTCCTGAGTGTAAGGCTGTCCCTCCATCTCGTAGCTTTCTTTGCCAAGTCCGAGTATCCCTGAGTGTAATCGGTAGATATTCAGTCTGCTATTGACCACTCTGTATTCTCGTAGAGTACAACTGTACGTCTGTGACTGAATGAATTGTTATTCGACCCTGCACCATCAGGAATCGGTGCCTGCCCGCAGACTCAAAGCTCGGCTCACAATTGCGCCCGCTGCATAACTCCGGGACAAGCCCCCGAATCGACAGGGACTGGGACTCTATGGAATAGTCTCCTTGCTTTCCCCCACTTCTTCCCAACACACTCGCTCGCCGGTCGTCGTTTTGTCGGGTCTTCGTCGTCGAGCTCCAGATCAATATTCTTCTCGTCCGCGCTCACTTGACACACCACCACTCTCTAGTGGACTTCATCACCACACATTCGACCCTCGTGTCGACGCCGTTCCACCAGACTATGGGCTCGGAGTGCATCGTTCCGCACTTTCTCTCGCTGCGCTGCTGATATGTACCGCCCTACCCTTTCTCCACAGTTCTAGCAACACCTTCAAAGACTGCAATGGCCTCAACATGCATCCTATCCCCTCCAGTATGTCCTTCAAATATCCTTCCATTTGACGACTCACCGGGTCATCCCTTCAAGGCCGCTCGGCGGATAGATTTCTATCGTCTTGGCGCCATTTCAACATCACCTGGCAAGCCACGCCAGTCTAGACGCCTCCAACCCGCTCAACATTCGCCAACCTCTCTCACAGGATTCGTTTCTGTTATCTTGGGGCGATGACACGTCACGAAGCGGGTGTGCAAGGTATGTACCAGTATCCTGTGAGCGTCATGTGCATCACTGACACGTTCCATCTCCAAACCGGCTTCGTGTTGACGAGCACGAGCGTCCTCCGGACGCTCCGTGCTATCCTATCTTTCCACCACACCACCATTGAATGTTCGGAGGGGTCGGATTTGCGGGGTCATGAGAATTGAAGGGGATGCTCGGTACGTCACCTCAGTTATCATCCTAGCATTCTACTACTCGTACCCTCGTCGCTCGGCGGACGAATTTCTATAGTTACTTTGTCATACAAGTCACCAAACCAGCTGCCACGTCGACACGTCCCGATGCTCGGGTCGCATCTCCTACATTTCTTTCTACTCTTCGCACAGTTCGCATGATCCGACCTCAGTGGTCAACTAGCGGATGCTAGTCTAGCGCAGGGAGCTGCGCAAGCACTCTGAACGATTCTGTTCTGGCCCTCGGTGAGCCCGTTTTTTCGACTTCCCCGAGCCAGCTGCCATGTCAACCTGTCCTCCACATCTCCAGGGTCTCTCGCACGAATCGACCTCGTGAGTCTACTAGACGATGGTGGTCTGACACGGGGAGCTGCGCAAGCACTCTGTATGGTTTCATCCTAGCCTCCGGTGAGTCTATTTCTTCGATTTCGAGTTCTTTTTGGTCATCTCACACTCTGAATATCGACCACCTCGCTCGCCGGAATCATTTCTGTTGTTACTTCGCCATACCGGGCCCCCCTCTGCTCACCCTCGAATGTTGCGCTTATTCTGCGTGCGGGGATTGCCACATCGGGCGCTCGACGCATCCATCATCCCGAGATCTCGCGCCAACGCGATCCGTGAGTTTAGACCCTTTGGAATAGTGTCCGTCTTCGTCACTGTTTGCATTTCCTTTTGTGACCTCCAACGGATGACACAAATGAGTCTATTTTCGTCTCCTCTTCGACATGGATTGCTGAGCCATGTTCGTGTGGATTGAGTTGACACGCCGAGCCCATGGTCGCCGTCGTCCCGGCATGGTCGTTTGAATTCGATCCCGTGCTCTCTTTTCCTATTACATACGTACAAATAGACTTTTTATGCCGTAAATAGATATAACTCCCACAGAAAGCTGCTGCGGGCAATGTCAGGGGCCGGATTTGATTTAAGCGCCCGTGGCGCTTAAAATTGCGTCCGCCTGAAACACGGTTTGAACGCGGTGACCTCATTCTTCCCAAGAGAAAATTTATTTATAACAGAGTTAGTTGGCCGCAGAGCTCACGTAGGAGCCTCCATCGGGAAATGTGAAGGGAAAATGGACTCAATTAATTGGGTACGGTCCCGTCATCATTCCCCCCTGGGTGACTACGCGATAGTTGTCTCGCGCCTGGGGACTTGATATCTGAGCCCCGATATTTCATAACTCTAAGTATGTGCGATTCTGTACAGTAAGTCTATGCTGGCCCTGAGGCTCAAGGCCAGCGAGTAGTGCCACAATGGCCAGCGAGAACCGCCCCGTGGATGGCATCGCACGTCGCGCGTGTGCGTGTGTTTGAATGTACGTACAATTCCAAGCTTATTTTCTTGACAGCGGCTAAGTAACAAAAATAGCTGTCTTGTAAGTGGCGTAGTGTCATCGAGACATGATGGTGAATACACAGGATGTTAATGTACATTGGGCACGGTTGGAAGGTGCGTCGCCGGTCCCGCTGTATCTGAGGTATTTTTCTTCCCTGAATTGCCTCTGCGGGGACTCATGGGCCTTTATTTAGGCCTAACCTGCTGAGCGAGTGTTATGTTTGCACCTTGTGAATAGACGTTGACTGTGATCGCGCGTTGCACGCATCATACGGCATTTCTTAGCGTCTCGCGAGTCTCGATCTCTCCCGTAAGTTGCACTGCCCATGGCAGCTGTCACAGATTTTAGGCTCGACCAAGGGGTAAGAAGGGCACTCAGGCTGCCGTATTATTGCTAGCCGTGAAGTTACCCCCCGTGTCTGTTGCATATCGGCGCAGATTGTCCTTGTGCTCAGAGGACGCGCTGTGCGTACTGGCAGGTCGAGCCTTGTGCGTTGAGGAGCTTCACAGAGCCATACAATTCTCAATCGCACTCACCGAAAGTCTCGCTTCATTCCGCGTTTCATCCTCCATCTCCGAAGTCATCCTCCTGTCACCATAATGGCCCCACGCACCCAGTCCAAGCGCCAAGCTCCGCGCTCCCGAGATAACTATTCTCAATTGGGAGATGTGAAAGAACACGCTGGACGTAAGCGCAATATCGGCGAGTACGTACCGTGAGTTGGACTTGGTAATTTTGTAAACGGAGGGTGGGATTCATGTGCGACCGTTTGGGTCTGATGCGGGCTGGGAAATGTATAAAAGATGGAATGGCACACCTTTGACTTTATTCCCTCCTTCTTTCCTCCCCGTCATATCCCCACAACGCTCTCCTCTCCCCAATTGTTGTCGCTACCGCCCTCGCCGCTGTGCACTCTGGTCTGTTCGTCGTCACGACGAGCTCAAGGTGAGCGTTCCACTCTTTGCTCGCTACCTTTGAGCTGACACGCATATTCTAGGTCTCTCGTTGCGCAGCGTAGGATATCAATTATCGACTTGGTGAGTTTTTGACCACCGGACTCCACGCGTCCTCTGACTTGATGTGCTCACAGCGACCGCCCTGTGCATCAGTTTCTCTGCATCCAGACTGTCACGCGATTCCCCCGAGTTCTCAACGTCGGTAAGTCCCCTACCCTTTTGCTCAATAAGTCGAATATTAATTGTACTTAAGCCCTTTTAGGTCATGTTCCCCCTGGATTTCTGAATGTAAGTCTAGGCTAGCCTATAATATCATCGCTCCCGTGCTAACGTATTCTCCCACTAGACGCTCTACCGTAACACCCATCCAAGCAGTGGCCATTGACATCGTAAGTCCCGCATTTCAATTGAATCGATCAACGGCGTTATACTGACTTCGATGATCCCACAGGTCTACTACTTGCGACAATCTCGGTTCGGTGAGTCGGGCCTCCATTCCCTTCATTCTGTATAGATAGTGTGTGATGAGTCTGTGAGGTAATCTGTGCTCTGGGGGCCACGCCGTAAGCTATAAGGGCATAAGTAACCCCGGCATAAGTGAGAATTTGGCACCAGTGTGCCGTGAGTTTAATTTCAGATGAGACTGAGTGCTTACGCAGTTCCCCCGCCCCTGAGATATCGTCCTAATGGACGTCGTGCCCTGTCACGCCCAGTGCGTCTGCACCCCATACGAGACGTTACGCTATATCTCCATTCGTTTCAATTTTGGGCTCGCTGCCCACGCTCCCGTCGTATGTCGCCGAGTAGACAGGCGCAAAATTGAGCTCCATTCGTCACGGTGTAATGGGACCCTGACTGCTTACGCAGTTCTGTGATTTTCGGATATTTGCGAGCCATTTCGGCTCGAGGTTTCGTGCTTACGCAGTTCACCGATTTCCGTAAATCAGCGATTCATTTTTGGGGTACGTTCTGTGCTTACGCAGTTCCCCACAGCCTCCCTTACATCTCCGAGATTTGGTATATTGACTTTCGAGTATATAGCTTTCGGATGTACTATAGATAGTGAATATAATGATTTTCATCCAATATGTTGAACTTGTCCAGGATATTCTCAGGTGCTGTGTTGATATGTTGACCTCATTTTTGGTTTCGGAATACATTGCATCGCTGGACTTGTGTTATCCTATTCATGTCGAGCTGGAACACCTAATTTACGTGCAGTGCGTATGCGGTTTCGTGCCCCTTTAAACCAGATAGCTTTTACTTCTATTCTACCTCTCTAATATAACCATTTGCGAACCTGTTCCAACGACTACCTCGCCTCAATTAAGAAGTATAACTCTGTTTGGACTTGGTTTCGGAATACATTGCAGCAGTGCAAACTCTATACATTTACTGGCGCACACACGGCTCCACGGCGCGAGCACAAGTCAATATCTCCCCGCGTCATGTCGAAAATCCCAGACTCGAGAGGTGCGAGCACTCTGCGCACTCGAGCGCTTCGTCGAGTTCACGGCTCGACTGTGTGATAACCTGAGCGTTTATGCACGAGCGGTCTTGCGTTCATCCAAATCTCAAGCACGCGCACGTCCTCTTTAGTATGCCTGACCTTTCTGACGGTCCACGCCCTCCATTATACTATCCATAAACCGAATGCCCGACAAGTGCGCATCCGTGCTGCGAGACTTACCGGTTCAAGCAATGCAGTCTGCCTGGCGCCCGCTAACCCAGCAATAATGCTAGTGTCGAAAGCGAGATCAACGGTGAATGGACTTGGGCCTGGCATCGAAGATACAAGCTTCTAGATCGTCTAATGGTATCTATGACTCCCGAGCGCATGGTTTCATATTCAATTTGAACATGTAGACACCTGTAAAACACACGCAAGTCTCTGCGTACGAAGATAAAACCCGATGGGCCTTGATTAATCAAAGGAGCATCCAGACGCTCGGGGGAGATGAATCGGATGAATCGATTCATCCTGGATTAAGCCCTCAGAAAGACTCTCTTTTCCCGTATTCTCGAGCTATTAAACTATTTCAAACCTACGTACAATTCATCGATTCATCGCCCGATTAATCTGCTACGATTAATCTACTGGTCCCCTCCCTAGGTTTTCCCACCGGAACTCTTATCATACAGGTCGTCGAAGTATCTCTCGCTAATGAGAGAAATGAGGGTGAGAAGGATGACGAGGACATGCTTGATTACCATCTGGGCGACTGCACGAAGTCATCCGAATCCAGATCCGTGCGCTCAAGGTCACGATCATTGGCACGGTCTGAATCGCCACTAACCGAGACGCCCGGACCCTCAGAAAAAGTGGCAACAAAGAAGACAAAGAAGACAAAGAAGAGGAAAGCTCCACTTACTGCCACCAAGAAGGGAGGTCGCCCCCAGTCGAGAACTACAACAGGAGCGGAATCATTGAAGCCACCTACTCCAGCTAACACTCCGACTGATGAAGTGACCAACGAGCAGGACCAGGGCCCCCAGCGCTGTAGTGCGAGGGACCGGAAGGCACTGGGCAGTCGCTCATGGACAATTACAACTTGTCGCCGGGGGAATGTGATCACTCGAGAAGAGAAAGTACGTATGTTTGTGTTTGTTGACAAGCGCTCGCTGACATCGTCAACAGGGCCGATTGGATATCCGTACCGAAAGCCCCACCAAGTACGAAGGTGAAGGTCGATTAATCATGTCTTGGCTTACTCTACGCCTAAATACATACTGCCCTCGTTCGTTTACACAATTAATCGATTAATCAGAATCCAAATGGTTGACTCACCTAAGTACTGAGTTGGATAGAGAATCGGGCAGGCGTGAAATAGGCCTGGATTAATCGTGGATTAATCCACATTAAACCATTAATCGAGGAAAGCGTCTACATGGGTGTTTGATTAATCAAGTCCCATCGGGTTACAGTACGAAGACGTGCGCATATCCACACCAAACGCGAGTATCCTGAATATCGGTGCGTTTCAGCTTCGGTCAAACCTCCCAACGCCACGAACTCGGACATGTCGAACTATTCACCCCGTTTTAATACTCTCGACCATCCAAGGACAAGTACGGCGCTGTGCTGCGAGCTTGGCGAGCGCTGTCTCTCGGTGTCCAGCTTGCACGAGCGCTAGAGACCACAATTATCTCGAAACTATAGCCCCGGGTTCGTTCAATCACAAGTCACACTTACTTTATTCCAATATTGCATATCCAGCGCTACCACGGTAAGTTATGACTACCTGAGTATCTTTGTGTTGACGCTCAGTACAATGATTCGACTTTATTTGACCGACTACATTGAGTGCAAGAATAATCGTTTTGCATTGGCCTCGCTACAGGAATCCGCGCCATCTGAGAATCGGAATAGAGTGCACGCCGTCTGACTGTAAATAATAGATTCATTTGTTGTCTGACACGGCTTT
The DNA here is from genome assembly GCA_013368325.1 of Ephemerocybe angulata. Classification (NCBI taxonomy): domain Eukaryota; kingdom Fungi; phylum Basidiomycota; class Agaricomycetes; order Agaricales; family Psathyrellaceae; genus Ephemerocybe; species Ephemerocybe angulata. The sequence continues at coordinate 26,612 of JAACJK010000017.1, forward strand.
CTGGCTCCACGACGACTTCAAGCCTTTCGTGGAACCCTGGGACACACGCTTCAAGGACGTTCGGTCCCCAATGGCTTCAGTTGATCAAATAAGTCATGTCCATTTACTTCCTTCTCTCAGTCCAGCTATCGAGCTGCTCTCGGTGCGTTCTCCTCCCTGCGGGTCAGTTCTTAGTTATAATTCACAGGTTATACTTGTCTCTATGTACTTCAAACTGACTTGATGATACGCGCCACCTTTTTCTAGCCCAGTAAGTCGCAGCACATTCAATACTCGCGAGCAATGCGGCTGCGCAATGCTCGGATTCACAGCAGACGGTCTGTGCTCAGTCGCGGAAAGAGACGTGCCATTGACGCGCTCGCTCGGGCCAAGCTCTGGCATGGGCACGTATGACGGTCCTCGGAGTCCGCGCCTGTCCTTACCTGCAGTGGAGGCGCCCACCAGGTCTCCGTCTGCGTCGGCCTGGCCCTTTGTTTGGTTCAAGGGGCTGAGTTTGTCAGCTCCGCGCGAACCAAACAAGCCGTCGACGCCGCTCATGCTGCTTGCACGCCGACTCGTCTCTTCCCGACTTTCCTCCTCCCCATCCTCGCGTTTCTCCCCGCGCCTCTCCTCGTCACTACTCCCCTGCCCACCGCACTCGTCACCACTCCCCCGCCGGACGCCCTCTTCACCACTCTCCTCGGCGGCACTACAAAAACAAACACCGGCGTTCGATGGACGTGCAGGAGGAGGATTGAACGCGCTGTTGAGGCGGGGCCTGGCGACGATACCCCCGCAGCCGTCGTGGGCGCCCTACCCAACGCGTGCAGACGGGCTCGTGCCGAAGATCTGGTACAAGCCCGACGGCACCCCGCGCTCCAAGCTCAAGGGCGCCGTGTTCAGTGCGTTCACCCCTTCCTCCTCTCCTCCTAACCCTAACCAAACCCACGCTTCGCAGCCGGCCTCACGGTGTTCTCCCTCCTCGTGTTCAGCTCCGCCCTCGAGATCATCGACGAGTACGACCAGGCGAACTTCATGCTCGCCTTCCTCGTCTACGCGCAGAGGGCCGACAGCACCTTCACCTCCCTACACCCCACCTTCGACTCCAGCCCCACCCCGGCTCTCGCAAGAGCGTACTTCTACGACCTGTGCGCCGCGCTGCCCGACGCCCCGCCCGAGACGCTGCTCGAGTTCTTCGCCGCGATCGACGCTGCCCTGGACGTCGCGCACGAGGAGATCCTGGAGGCCGCGGAGGAGGTCTTCGTGACCTTTGCGCTGGACGTGAGGAAGGAGCTGGCGCGCATTGAGAAGGAGGGTGCTATGAGGGCGGCGTATAATGTGCTTTCGTTACTGAGGCTGACGATTGCGGCGCTCGGGGAGATGAATGAGGTCGTGGCGGTTAAGGGGAGGGGTGAGTTTGGGAGTGGGCTCGGCGGGGTGTTGAAGAAGAGGGGCGAGGAGAGGAAGGGGGAGGAGTATGAGAGTATAGGATAGTGATTAGGTGCGTGTTACTCGGCTTTCCTCTCTCTGTGTGCGCTGACGGCGGTTCTAGATGCTGTTTAGGTTATACATATTTATAGAACGGCGCTTCCTCTTCTGTGCATCGTGCGCCTCATCCCTGCCTCTCGACCCACGCACGAACGAATGATAGATTGATAGCTATGACAGCTCACGGCGCAGAGACTCGATCTGTCCAGGTACGCCCTCCCTTCTCTCTGCTCCCCCAGCTTGCCCGGATTCGACGCGCTCCCTCCACCGACCCCGATACCATCCATCCCGACGCCATCCACCCCGACGCTATACAACCCACTCGCAGCAGAGCCGAGGCTGACCTGCCTCCAATCGAACGCATGAACGTACGCGCACACGAATGTACGAACGCTCACATCCTCGCTCCCTCGCGCGGCTATCGTGCTCGATGTCCGTCCGTCCTCCTTCGCTCAGAACTGGCCCAGAAGCTCAATCAACCCTCCTGGTTCATCGACCTGCCGACTCGAATGGCCGACCGACCGACTACTTAACTCGCTAGCTGACTGACTGACTGACCGACAGCTGAGGATACGCCGTCTGCGTCCACACTAGCTTTGCCAGCTTGGCGGTGCGAATACTCAATCTATCCAGGTACGCCCTCCCACCTCTCTCCTCTCTCCTTCCAGCCCTCCACGCACCCGCGACGCAATCATCCACCTATCGCGACGCCAGACAACGCCACACACCCCACTCGCAGCCGAGCCGAGCCGGTCCCGCTCTCCCATGGCACGCACGAATATTCCCTCCTTGCACCCTCGCAGTCATACTACGCTCGACGTCCACCTGCTCGGGACCGACTGGCCGCCTGTGGACCGACGGCTGGCTGGCTGGCTGGCTGGTACGCCGTCCGCGTCCGCGTCCACACCTCCCTTTCGATCCTCAGTATCCTCGTCGCTCTCCGCGTCCCACCATACAGCTGAATGCACAAACTTTTCGTGTGTTTCTTGACTAACATATACAATCAGCCTCCCTCGATATGCATCCCTTTCGAATGGATCGACCGACCGACCGTGCGTTTGGGCGGGCGTTCGGGTTGGCCGGATATATGGATTTGAAGGGGAGTTGTAACTTGTGGAGTTGTATGTGGTCGGGGTATGTTCCCGCACTCGCTCGAGTATGTCATTTCCAATTGCTCACCGGGGTTCAGTTCAGGTGACGACGTCTCTCTGCCTGTTTGACGTCTTTAAATGACTGCTGCGGACGTTCGCCTTGGGACGCGGGCACGAATGCGCGCACGAACGGAAGCATGAATGAACGGAGGCACGCACGGATGAACGTACGAATTAACGTAAGGACGAATGAAGGCACGCAGAAAGCACGAACGCACGAATGAATCAAACCCGTGCGGAGGGTTAGACACGTATCCATCGAGCGAACGACGGACTGGGTACCGTCCTCGTCCTCGTCCTCGCCCTCGCTCTCTGAATCATCTGCATGGACTGGAACGACCGACCTCGTTGCGACGTGGAATGCTGGAAATGGTATGGATTGGGGTGGACCGGCTGGAGGAAATTCGACTTGGAGGTGCGCTCTATTCTATCCCCTTCATCGATGTACCTCCTCCATCGATCAACAGTCTACTACGTTTCTAGCTCGATTGAGGACCTCGGTGCGCTTGAGTAGCCGGCCGGCTTCTTGGCTCTTTGACGGCTTGTATGTCGGCGTTGTGGCTAGCTTAGGCAACCGACGTGTGCTAGGCGTGTTGCGTGAGGGGTTGCTTGCTTCGAGTGGGGAAAGGGCGTGGTGTTGGGTGTTGGGCGCGGGCGGATGGGCACGGTACTGGGTGTAGGCGCAGTGGGCGTTGTGGGCGTTGTGGGCGTTGTGGGATCGGCGGGTAGGCATCGGCGGAGAGGGAGGGAGGCTGGGGGAGGGCTCGTTGGAGTGTGCGGCCGGTGTGTGTGTGTGTGTGCGTTTGTGCGATGCGATGCGGGGCGGGGCGGGGTCGTGGATGCTGGGTGGGGAGTGTGCCATGCGATTGTGTTGTGTTGTGTTGTGTTGTGTTCGGATGGGGTGATCCACGGGCCTTGGGCTTGCGCTCGCTCTCGTCTGTATAAGCCTCTCGACTCGATGTGGGAGTTCGGATCGTCATCAGTCGATCGAATGGGGCGCTTTCCTCGACCGTCGTCGAATGGGATTGAGTGCTTTGGAGGGGCGAATGCTCGCACGGGATGGAGGAATGGGGGGTTTGTGAGTTCGAGTTGGGTACGTTCCACGTTCTATGTGCTTTTGACTCGGCTTGGGGTACCATCCTCCCTCCCTCCCTGGCTCGAGAGAGAACTTCGTTCTGTGGTTCTGGTTCAGTCGATTGAGTGTATATTTGCAACTATTCACTGGGTCTTACGCTACAGGAGCTATCCAACGTTCTCAGCATCATCTCATGATGCAGGACTGAATGCAAGTATGAGTGAATAGACCCATTGCGAACGCGGCCCCTTCGCGGTTGGCTCACTCCACATCCGCCACATGTCTATTCAAAATCGGCGCGGAGGGTCAGACCCGGAGATCCTTAAACCGGGCGAGCGAGCGAGTGACTGGCTCTGGCTTCATTGAATGATCGACGGTCTGGGTACCGACTTCGTTCTCGTTCTCGCTCGCTGAATCATGCGCAATCTGAATCCGAATTGTGCTGCACCCCGTTTCTTCATTGTGTACCCTGACTATCGACCATCGACTAACAGAGTCTATATATACTCCAGCTCGAGCTCGATTGAACTTGTGTCTCGGTGCGCTCGAGCGGTCGGTCGGCTTCTTGACTCTTTTCAATCTGGGATGGGGTGCGGGGAACTCGGGGCTCAGGGCGGAGAGTGTCGTCGCTGTTCTGCTGGGTTTGGTGGCCTTGGTACGTGAGCTTGGTACACGGCCCCCGGGGGGTTCGATCGGCGCGCTTGGTGGGCTGGGGGGTGCGTCAGAGTGGGTGCAGCGGCTGTGGGATACGGGGTGCGCAGCGGGATGGGCCGGCGTTGATGCTGGTGGTGTGGGGAGTGAGGAGTGAGTGAGGTGGGGGCGTTTCGTCTCGTCTTTCGGGGTTTCAAGGCTCCATTCAGCTGTTAGCTTCTCCAAGCTGCGCATGGGTCCCTTACACCACTGCGACCTTTGACCTGTACAACACATCGAGCCTCGACTTCGGCGAGGAGGTCACGGGTGGTGATGGCGGCGAGGATTTCTCGGCGGTTGATGGTGAGCGCGTCTAGATTGGCCCTGGCTGCAAATGTGCCATACTGTGGGTATGTAGGGATAAATAAGTGTGAGCATTCATTTGTTGTGGCTTTCTTTGGACGCCAGTGGTGCAACACCTACGTCGTCGTGATACGCATTCGCGAGGGAGGCGAGGGCCCCCAGAGCTGTCACGAGTAGGTGGATGAAGGAGACACGCATGGCTTTGCCTTCCAGTAAACGAGGGACTGGAATAAGCTAAAATGAGGGGGTTGATGTGGAGCACCGATGGTTTTAAGGCAGGGGAATAGCGCAGCACAACGGTTATAAAATTGGTAATCATTTCACCGTAAATTTGGGACCTTCAAGACAGTCTGGATGAGCTTAGGTAAAAGCCAAACCCCGCTGGAAGATGTCCATATGTGTTAAGAATCGGGATTCATGGTATTGAATACCGGAGTACCCGTCCTCGAACCATGAAACCCGACCTATACGTACGGTGCATACAAATTTCGGGTACTTCGCAAAATCCAATTTTGTGTGCACCGTACGTATAGGTCGGGTTTCACGGTTCGAGACGGTACTACGATGATAGCTGCCCAGATCTCACTATTCGGGAGGGTGAAGAACGCGATTATGGGGTGGGGAAGCAGAGGGAGGACCTGGCGAAGTATGTGCTTGTGACTAAGTGTGATGTGGAGGGGGATTATCTGGATATGATATTAACACTGCTGACAGGAGAGGACGACTTCGTTTTGTTAGGCGCCGAAGGATAAGGGAGTGGACTTTTGTTAGGAGTGGATTCGGGCGTATTTCTGGAGCGGCTCTTGACATTTTCTCTCGTTCGAAGTAATCTCCAGCTGCTGCTTAGCCTCAAGGCTGTAAGCTGATCGATGTACCAGAAGTGTCATATGGTGCACAGCTAGCTACAAACGGCCCTCTGGTCTGTATCTTGCTGACGTTCCGCTGAGCACCAAACCTAATCTGGGTCTCAAGGACGTTAAAACTGCTCCGTTTAACTCGCTTGGACTTACGATATCTTGGTTGAATCGAAGTGGAATCATACGCCCAGTCTTATCTACTTACAATGGGACGCTAGTCACTTGTAAAATCCACCTGTCAACGTGTAGTAACTGGAACGGGGGTCTAGCGATCAGCGAGGGGCTGGCGAGTCTGAAACTTCGTTTCTTCCTGCCCTATTAGCATTCAGGGGATATGACATCCGGCGTGCTCCCACATGGATGCGACTGTGTAAGTACGACAAGGGGAGAGAGGGCCATATGGTGGGGAACATGCGATTCAGATAGGCGCCCGTTGAACGCCGCTGGTGCCTGGGCGGGCGCCTCGGACACCGCCCATGACCGCGTGGTGGTTGCCTTACAAAGTCTCATTTTTGTACTGCATCTGTGTTGGTGATATTGGTGATAGTCTGACACGGCCACAGGGTATACCCGTACCTGGCAGCCACAGCCTCGACATGGAATGATGGTGCGTGCTCTCCTAGCTGGTTTCTTCAGCGCCACTCGCTTTTCAATGGGAGTTTGTTTGCTCGGCCTCGACATTGGGTATATGAGCACTTACTGTCGCAAATATCCTACGGGCCTTATAAAGCCGGTAAGGCCCTTAAGGCCCGACCGGCCTCATAAGCACTGATGAGAATGTCAGTAGTTACCATCAACGACGGCTGCACATTGTCAGGCCGGGCCACCTACCTGATAAGGCCTGATAAGTGAGCATGTGGGTCCCTCGTATTAAGCGACCAGGCCAAGGCTTATAACCCCTGATAAGTTAAGCTGTCCTGATAATGTCTGATAAGTTAGAAGGAGTCTGGTAAGGACGAACACGAATTATAAGTGGTCGAGGACTCGAGGAGCATAAAGGTAGTCATTACAGATGACTCTGTAATGACTGAAAGGCCAATTAGTAAAGGAAGCTTTTAACAGAAGAACGAGAAGAAACATAATAATAAACATATAACAGAAAAGAGGACCTAGAGAGAATTGAACACAAGACCAGAGAAGAATAAGAGACACCATAACCATTACACCATTCGCGCGTTAAATTAGAGGTATGCACGTAAAATATGCACGCTGTTAATCTTGCTCTGACCAAGCACAGCTCATCGTCGCATTGCGTCGTAAATACACCACCAGTTCTATTCTTCCCCCCATATGACCCTCCAAATGGCATTGGCAAGGTATTGGTATATTCAGAATACTCCAGGGAGCGGACACGGTAGTAAATAGATCCAAAAGACAGAAGACGGGAAGAAAATGTAGATAAGACGGCGGCACAGCCCCGTCCCCGAGTCCCGACGCAGCCCAAAATCGTATCCGTTCGGCTTTGGCCTGCAGCGCTGTACTGTCGAGTGTCAGAGTCCAGCGGACATCTGTCGCGAGCTTGCTTTCTTTTTCACGCCCGCGCCCGCCCTCTGTATAAGCCATTAGGCAAAGTTGGTGTTGGAATTTGAATAGGCGCTTACCGCAGAAAGGTATGCGTCGACCTCTGTATCAGTCGGGAGGCATCCTGATTCCCGAATCGCAGCAACTATGTCTGTGTAGAAGGGAATAGTCGTCAGAAGTGATTCAAAATATGAAATATACAGAACACACTCTTCTTTAGAGCACGCCCCGGTGGGAGTCTGATGCCCTGCAAGCCACACCACGCCTTCAGATCGTCGATTACAAGGAGCTAATGCGGGGGTCAGTGATACTAGTACTCCGGGCATTTTGGGCGAGTAATGTACTCACTTCAAACCTATCAAAAAGACTCTGTGTACTCGAGTCCACAGGCGGCGGAGGAACATCCACACGCTTCTCGTATTGAGGGTTTCCAGGGGTGGAGCGGGAACTCAGCGCCGCAGTGCTAGTAGGCGCTGGAGATGGGTGTCGTTCCACCAGTGGCTGCGATGCAGCACGCTGTGCTGGCGGCCGCTGTATGCCATGTTGCTGGACGACGGGTGGCGTGTTGAGGCGAGATGCAGGGCGGGAAAGTTCACGTGGAGGTGGCGGAATTTGGAGAGGGCGATGGTTGTGGGGTAAAACCGGCCCTCCTGGAAGCCCGTCATCGTCGTCAAGATCATCTTCGATTTCGATTTCTTCAATGGTGTTCTTCTTACGAGAGTCTAAGCAAGACCGTTAGCCCAAGGTTCGACGTGAGAAGCAGAAGAGAAATTTCACCGTGGATTTCAGGTTCGGTTTCGTCCTCTGAATCGCTGCGCGCTGGGGACCGGCTGCTGTGGGTGACGCCCGAAGAATTTTGGTTAGTCTGGGCAGTCGCGCGAATTCGGCGAAAGTATTCGTCGTCTGACTCTTCCTGGGACTCGGAAATGGCATCGAGTCCTGTCTCCGCGTTGCCAGAGGCTTCATCTGTTGCAGACTCGGCACCTGCATGATTTGGAAATACTTCCTTGTTCCAAAGGGCGAAGAGATCTTGCACGACGGGTGTATCAGACATCGTGATAAAGTATTTCTTGTAGCTATTGAAGTCCGCTGGCCAGTCGATGCCCGTGCGATTTCCAACACCGTCGTTCGTAAATTCGGTATCTTCACATATGAGCCAGCGAGTCTTTTAAAACACAGGTGTGTCAGCGACATGATCAGGAACCTCTGGGAACCACTGAATTGAAATACAGAGGTACGTACTAAGTGACCACATAGACCGATTAAACCGCCCGTCGCGCACAGGTCTTCCCCAGCGAAGGAACTTGTTTGCCGAAGCTTGCAATCGACCCGTTTACCATCTACGGCTTTGGGGCCATAGATTAAAACCCGGCCCAGCTACAGACCAGTGTCAGTAAGCAGAAAGCCAGAGAACGCAGAACTCACTCGAAGGAGTATAGGGTTGCGGAATTCCTTTCCAGGCTCGACAACACCATTCTCATAAATGATAGGGGGCCATCGACTATACCGCTTGCCCTTGGTTGCTTCGGTAACCTTGCGGTGCTCGTTGTAGCCCAGCAGCTCAAGGAAAATGGGGCACTCCTTCCTATTGAACTCGCGACTGAATAGCTGCGCAGAGAAGACATGTAGAGCCTGGGCCTTTGGGTCCTGGGGCCAGTGGCCCTCGTCGACTAGCTTGGTGCGTTTGGTATCAAAGAGGGCGGCAAGTGGGCTAAAGATCGCCGAAGCTGACGTCCGAACTCGATTGGCAGTGTTGCTGCGATGTTGACTGGCGTAAGAGTAGAACTTAAATGGCATAGTCCGTAAGTGGCTATTGAGCATAGAATCCAATCGAAGAACGCACCAGCTTACAAAAGGGGTTTTTATTTAGGCGGAGATAATCGTGGAATACTTCATCTACACAGACATAGAGCTCAGCGGTCAGTGCTGCCCTCGCGTGTTCCGGAGTTGAAAAGCAACGGTCGCCATCGTCCCACTCAAAGGAAGGCATTGGCGTCTGAGTTAAGTAATCTGGTGTGGCGTAGGTCCAAAATGTGACGAAGATATGAGCATACTTCTTGGCAGAAGCATGGAGCACCTTGACAAGCTCCTTTGTGTCGGAGGGAATGAGGGTGTCAATGTCGTCCTCCTCGTCATCTCCATTCTCCCCCTTACGCCGCCCCCTCCGCCGGTATGCGGCAATAGAGGTTATAGTCGCATTTAGACTACCGACTTCCTGTCGCAGTCTACGTAAATCCACCTGCTGTGCTATCATGATTTTGTGCGCATCGTGAAGAGCCTGAACGTGGGCTGGGGTGAGATAGAGGCAGGATAGATTAGCAAAGATACATCACCTTCTGGAGAACCCTCATATCTGTGCTTGACGCCGCATTCTGGGTACGCAGAATGCCCTGGGCCAGTTCGCCATCCTCGTCGTCAGATGCACCGTACTCGGGATCCCAATCTGAGCCAATCGTGCGTGCAGACATGTCCTTCGCACAATGGCAATTGGCTTTGAATCTAACGAAGCTGGAGAGCGTTGAGTGAGTGGACCGATGTATGGGGAGGTGAAGGCTAAGCAGGGAAACCGGGCGGAACTTTGGCGGAACTGGCGGGCAGTGCTGCTTGATCATGCGTACCGATTGGCCGACGAAGGTGCCATTTTTCTACGCCATGTGGACCCCAATGGTCCATCAAAAAGCCCCCACCCAGGTTGCCAGTCTATCTTTCTATCTTCCACAATCACCTACCATGCCTCGATACGAATCTCGTCCAGTCTGTATTGCGATTAACATCTTTGGAGACGTATCGATGCCCGTGGTGAGCCCCTCTGCATTCTGTTGTATGTTCAGTATCACTCACAGAGGTCCCAGAACCTAACGCTCAACTTGAATCCGTCGATGACCAACCTCACCGTCAACCTAACACCCGATCTGCCATCGAGAACCAAACCCTCGACAACCCCAAAACTTGCCGCTGAGCCCAAGAAAACCGTCTCCGGGTCCGTATCCGACAGCTCGTTCACAGAGCCCGAATCTGACGGCGGCCTCCCGCCCCCCTCGCCAGAGATACCCAGCCAGCTTGAAGCGCCGAGGAAGTCAGGCCGGCTCATGTCTAGAAAGGCGTCCCGGAGTCAGGAGTGGTGAATCTGTAAAGCGGGAGGAGTAGAGCATACCAAGCTGATGTTGTAGTAAAATAAACCCTCCTCTTTTCCTGAACGTAGACCTGTTCATTAGTTTCCAAAATTTGAGCTTACAATGCACACATATCGCCTGAACGGTGTAGCAAATGTGGAAGTTCTGGCAATAAGTCCATATATTACATGATACCTACACATAGACGAGGTACTGGCTTAGGTGTTCGGTGTTTCCCAGATTTCTCGTCGATTTTGAGGGTTGTTGGGGGAGGTGTCTTCGTCTTCATCATCAGTCTCGTGCCGGACTGGCGAACACACGAAGCGACGCCATCCCCGCCCGTCCTGCTCATACTCACCACCTACTCCCGCTTCGTTGCGCGAAGGATCCGTGATGAGGTTGTTGACGTCCTTCTTGTGCATGGCCTTGTTGACGAGTGTACGGTTGATTCCTGAGCTGCACCAGCCGCCCTCGAGGTGCAGGATTAACGCGGATTGGGAGGTGAAGCTCGCGCTGCAGTTGTGGCCTGGGCAGTACAGTCCTTGGCACGATAGATGGGCGGGTTCATGTGGCTCCGGAGGTTGTTCGGGTTCGCGCCGCCCACCTGTGCTGGAGAACGGGCGTTTGGACGATGAGGTTAATGCTGGGGATACTGCGGTCCTCGTTAGGCGATTGTTCGTAGACTATTATAAAAGGTAAGTGAGAGTTCGAGGATTAAGGGGGTGAAAGTACTGACCTCTGGTGTGCCTAGCCAAGCTTTCTTCCATCATCCTCAAATCATCCTGTCGAATATCGTCTGAGCACGAACGAAAGATTCGTTCATTGTAACAAGATCAGACAAGGTCCTGGTTTTAGACAATTGAGAACGTACCCCGCTTCTGACTGTACTTATCAATCAGCTTGACGACCTTGGGGCGCAGCGACATGTACCACATAGTTGACGGGGAAGATGCCGACCCCTCCACCAGTCCTTGTACCCCCGATCCACAACCTTGATGATATCGTCCTTCTCGAACACCAGTTCGCCCTGCTCCGTCGCTTCGAACGTGTGCAGCGCAGTACACGCGCCACGATATTCAGATTCACCGTGGTTGTGGGCGACCTCGGCGCTGTCGTTGAGGGCAGCGTGGCCTGGGCAGCTGATTCGGAGGACGCGGCGTGAGGCTGGGATTCGGGATCTGGCAGGCGGTAGCACTGCACACTCTTTCTGTCCTTCCGTCGTTGAGCTAGGAACCGCGCCCTGACGAGACTAAGTCGACAGTCGTTGAGGTGGTCGGCCGTCGTTCAACGTCGCCGTCGTCGTTGGAGTGGGCTTCGTCGGCGTAGCTGTCGGACATGGTCGAAGTTGAAGTTGAGCAAAGTCGTCATCGTTGTGGAGGTATGTGAGAGGAATGGGCTTATCTGCCGAGATAAGATAGCCCACATACTGGAACACTGGCAGCCCGCCGAGTTTCCAGGTTTGCGGGTGATGGAGAGTGGGGTTATACCCGAACAAGGCTGGTTCGCTTGCCTGCAAGGCCAGCGGCACGTGCATGCGCGTGACCAGCCTAGTCGCAGAGAGAGTTTGTCAAGGTGACAAACTCTCTCTGCGACTACTAAGCGCCCGCCGACCTGCTCGACAACAACCACTCCAGATCCCAATGTCGTGAGCAAGACGGAGCACAAGTGTACCGGCTTGGCGAGTAACTGGGATTCTGGTAAGTTAACGTCAGTTGTCGTGCTCGCAACTCATCGAAACTTACCGAATCCGTGAAGCCATGACCTCCGCCAACGTTGAACGGAAAGACCATCGATGGCCCTTCCGTCCCTCTCGTCCATCCGATAGCCGACACACCCAGCAACTAGCCACACCCTCCGTCTCGCTCGTGAGCCCGACGGACCGACGTACGCAAATGGTGAGCAATCATCGTCGCCCACAACCAAGGGTGCTCCGGGGTTCAAAAAAATTACCTGGGGTCGGAAAGATTTTTTTGACCATCTCGGGAGGGACTATCTAACTACGTAAGCGCCAAGACCTTCCAAATATAGTAATTCCGATCAATTTTAAACAGCTGCGCGTGCCCACGAGTGCCCAAGTTCAACTCTGGCCCAGCGCATTTATTATTTACAACTACCATAGGCTTCAGAGTTCTAAATAAAATTACAACAATAGTATTGAAAGATGTATGCTATTGATATTTAAGTTCCTACACATGTTATCTCCTCCCAAACCTCACAAAAGTCCCCCCAGAAGCCCGAAATTGGGGTTTGAAGGGGGGGTCAGAAAGATTTTTTTCCAGCCCTCCGGGGGGACTAACTAACTATCACACGGTCGCTCATTTGAAGACCAGAGCACCCTTGCCCACAACTCAAAAGGAGCGGTCCACTTACATTCGGGAAGTCGCAGGTCTCAAGTCGTCGATTCGGACGAGAATGCTTTGGGAACTGCGTGTACGGGGATGGTTCTGGGATGCAACGCAGGTCAGTGGTTTGTCCTCCATGCAAACGGCGCAGTATTTACTCACCTTTTCATTTAGAACCTGTCCCACCGAGCGAGACGACATCGAGCGAAGGGCCCGGATCTAGGTGCAAGGTAAGTCTATTGTTGTGTACCAGCCGTGGCTACACTGCTAACCTGTCTCAGCTCACTATCTCAGGAACGAAGGAATCGACTCGAGAGCGACGGTGCTGAACCCCGGCGCATTCAACTTCCCCCGAGCTGTGTCGACGACCGCCGGCTTGAGCCTTGAGTGCGAGCGCCAATGGCGGCAGAACCTCGGCGTCTGCTGCTCCGAGCCAGAGCTCGATGGCCACGCCCGCGGCACATGGGCAGAGGATGGACAATTCGTATCAGCAACAGCATATTTCGTTCCAGCAGCAGCCACAGTCCGCGCCAACCCTTCGCCAGCATCTTGCGCACCTCCACACCACACACCCAGGTGCACTCCCCCGCCCGTCAACCGACACCCCTTCACGTCGTCGTGCCTTGGTTACATGAAACGATGCCCGCCACTTCCACACCACCACACCAAAACCCTGCACGTCGTCACTTAACGACTCGCCACTGCTGTGCCGTTGTGTCGAACGAAGCCCTGCACCACTTCTACCACTTCCTCACCGTTGTATTGGGTGATGCCCCTAGCTACGCTACCGTGTCGTTTCATCGAATGACGGCCACCACTACACCCCAGGCCGCGCCCTCACGTCCAAGGACACCCGCCACATCCGCCTCTGCCGAGTCCTCACGTCGAACGACACCCATTCCTCCACCGCCGCCTCACCCACAACCGCTCATCGTTGTTTCTTGGGGCTGTCCTTGCGCCAGTCGATGCGTACACCATCTTTGATTCTGTATGATCTACTGAAGCTAACTTGTAGTACATTTTATAAAAGTGTTAATAAATGATGAAATAACTTCAGAAACCTGTGATAACCGAGACGACGTTATTAGTGTCTTGCTTTGTTAAAGCTCGAAGTGGTGGTGTGGCTCACCTTGGGCTCAAAGATCACTTCTCCGACGTGAAATCAAATTGTCGATGCTCCTCATTCGAAGCCACATGTCCGCGTCTACGACATCAACAACGAAGAACTCGTCATCGTGAAGGCTGTCTCCAAAGTCTGGCACAAGGAGTGCACCGCGGACAAGAGTACGGGCAAGGACAGCAACAGAGTCTTGCTTACGAGCTCTCCTCCGGACGCGGAAGAAACCCAGGTCTTGGTCACGTCGCTTCTGTGCTGTTCGTTGGCGACGCTCCTGCGCTGTACTTCCAGTCAAGGATTCGTCACATGGAAGGATAACGGCAACAAGGTACTCCTTATCACCAACGTGGACCCCCAGTACTGCGATAAGCTGACCAATGACAAACTTGCCATCATAGATGCTGAAGAGGCCGAAGTCGTATCGCTGTCGACCGTGAAAGCTTTGGTTCATTCTCAAGAAATCGGTGGTGGTTTCGGAGTTTTCGTAGGAGGCATAGTCGACCTTCACATATCGATATATAGACACCTATATCCAATGGTGGATCAGAAAGAGATATTGAAGCAGACATATTTAATCGACGAACCTTTGTCGTGCCCGTAATAAGAACACGGCACTCAAGCTCAGCCTCAAGCCTCGAAATGATCTTCTTGTGGATGCCTTGGAAGACATTTGCATATTCAGGAGGGAAGTGCTGAGAAAGCTCTGATATGCACACTCCGTCAATCGGTGACCCTGCAACGAGGTGAGTGGCCGCAGATGAGTCTCCTGGTGCATCGGGAACTTGGCGACCTAGAGCACTGGTTAAACACTAGGTTCCTCGAGCTATGGTGTAATTGAAAGACATACCGTTTAAGTCTTGTTGCGACTCTGCTTTAGCTTTCAGCTCAGCGGCCAAGGCCTCTGAGCGGTCAATCTTTTGGCGAATGAGGAAGCATGCATGATCAAATGCGTTAAGCTTGGCAATCTGCAAGGTACAAGAGTTAGTTTGTCTACAAAGTCAGCCGTCGATGCTGTACATGCCTGGGGATCAATATTCTTGAAGTTTGTTCTGTCGTACGCATCTTTGTATGTCCCGTGCATGGTTTCAAAGGTCTTTGTATTGCTGTTACGTGTAACTCCCTTCCTCCGGATATCATCGAGAAGATGTTGATGTGTATGCGCCTTTGGGAACTCCCATGACTTCAAGCTCCAAATCTTCCGGTAATCCTGAAAATAAGAGCAACTCAGACATTAGCCAAGAACAGCGTAACTTGAGTATAACAAGACGCACCTTGAGGTCACGATCCCACGCAGCCAATGCCTCACGCCCCATTGCGAGTGTAGTTTCAGAATGGCTTCGGAACGAAGACAGCATATCGAGGTCAAGGTACCGACGTATAAGACGGAGAAGGGCATAGCCACGCTCTGCATGTGCTGAGTCGGGCCCAGCGAGAACATTATGTGCCGCATATATGATTTGCTGATAGGAAAGAATGAGCAAGTGAATTGGAGTATCAATAATCGAGGTTGGACGAACCTTCGACAAGTCTTCATATTTTCGCCCATCAGTGAACTCTCGGAACTGTGCAACTTCAAGAAAATGGTTGAGATCGCGCCATCGTGGAAATGCTGCCAGCCTATCCAAGAGAGGTGAGGTTAACGTTCAATAACTTGCGAGCTCGTGCTCTTACTGAGATTCAAAAAGGCTCGATAGATTGCGGGTTTCGTTATCGAGCATTTCCAGCACTTGCTCCAACAAATGGTCTGAGAAAAGGCCACCGTGGTAAGCGTGTAGGCGGTCCCAGCAAATCGCTCTGTAAACATCGGTATACTCCAAGTCCCAGAACACATTCTTTATAAGCAGCGTAGCTGCGAATCAGGATACAAATGCATTGCACGAAGTTGATCCTACGCACCTCAACATTTCGCAATCCTTTTCCTTTCAATGCAGCTTCCTGAGCTGCCCGTGATTCTTCTTTAACAGAAAGGTAGACCTCTTGCATCTCCGATGAGACACGAATTTCGTGTGTTTTTGACATGTCGGCCATCTCAGCAAGCGGAACCAGGCATGTGGGACATGGAAAGTTACTGTTGACGCCCCGGATGGCAGCCATCATGCACCTAGAATTTGTCAGAGCATTAGTTATCAAAGTCGGATCCAACAGCAAATCACGCACTGTTCCTCGTAATCAGCAGACAAAATGAGAATGATTGGAAAGATTAGGCGCTCAATTCCGTCACCGCACTGAACCGGAAAGCCAGTCTTCGAGTACATCTTGATTGTGGCCAGCAGTTCCCGGAATCCGGAGTGCCAGACAACACGTTTGAAGTCGACGAAGCCTCGCTTTCCAGATTCCTCTGCCAATTCGGGAACCTGAGGGGTAAATATTTAAGAGGTGGATTGCTTGAACTAAAATATGACTTACAATGGGAAGCCATCCAACAAGCCGTCCAGCTGCAAGACCTTTCCCATTTCGCACATCTGCAGTAAAGTTTGCACAGCGGGCATAGACAGGATAACCCTTCTGGGTTCCCATAGTCGAAAGCTTTGTTTTATCAGCATAGAGGATGATCATGAACGGAAATGCATTCGTTGGCAACTGGGACTACAGACATAGCACATTTGGAAATCAGGAAATCAGTAGAAATCGACGATGATCATGTAAAGGTGGCGTACCTGGATTGTCCACCAGTCATCTGCAGTCCACGGTTCATTTATAAAGCGCTCAAACTCGTAGCCGTTGTGACGATATAAGCGCTCTGCATGCCAATGCATGGATCGAACATAGAACGGATCGTGCAGAAGCTCAAGGCACCATTCCCAAAGGTCACGCATCCAAATGTCGTACTCAATCTCGGTATCCTTATACGGCACCGAGAATGTCTTCTTCTTCAGCTAATGTCCAGTGCCGCGAACGTATGAGTTGTGGAGCGACTGCGAGACATTATAGAAAGGTGCTTACGGAAGAATCATGCATCAACGAGGCGGCCTTCCAGAGGTCCTCAACATCCTTCGAATCGACCAAGGTGACCGCCCCCGTTTTCGTCCCGTTTTCCCGAACAAGCTGAAGCAGGGCATCAACGTCGGGTCTCTTAAACCGATGGCTCTGCATGAACTCGGCGAGCTTGAAGTCGGCCTTCGTGCGAAACGGCGCCCAGTCAGGCTTTTCAGATTGCTCGTGAACAGTAGCGGGCGGATCTGGTAAGAGCGAGTTGTATTTTTCGTATGCGTAGAACTTCGTGGGGACTTTGGAGGAAGGATGTGATTCAACCTTGATGTCGTCGGTAAAGTGCAGACCCTCGGTGTGACTCTCCGAACTGGCATCACTAGGCGATGAGGGCGGGGGAGGCGATGAGGGTGGGGGAGGCGATGAGGGTGGGGGAGGCGGTGAGGGGGGTGGAGGCGTCGGTTCAGGAGGAGGAAATGGATCTTGAATGCGCAAGGACTGTGAGCGAGCTGCTATGTTTCTGGTCGATTTCTCGGGATGCTTACCTTCCACGTCAGGAGCCTCTGATCCCATATTTCTTCCCGAAGAAATGGGCGCGGATTTGTCACGCCCACGAGAACCTATTGGCAACGACGTTGTGAGTAAGCGTATTCCGGTCTTTTTTTCGACGGACTGACCAAACGGGTTGTGTCGAGTGGCCCGGAATCCCAACGCATCCACGTAAGGGTGGGCTGGTCCTGTTGCTGCAGAATTACTCAGGGAGACTGCATGTTAAATCAAACAAAAAGCTCACCAGATCCACGGAGATGGTTATGGAGTGCTTGAGGGACAGTTCTTCCTGGGCCTTGCGCCAGAGCTGGCGGGTCGAGCAAAAGATGTGCTCGGCAGGCAGTAATGTGTTGCGAGAGGCCCTGGACCGAGACTAATTTAGGGCAGAATGGACATTTCTCCTTGCGAGCAGGTGCCCGACGCCTCTTGATTGGAGTGGTTTGTGCTTTCGGCATAGTTAGTGCCTAAGCATGGGCATTGGGTAGGGCAGGAGTCCAGTAGAGGACAGGCGCGACGCCTCGCGAAGATTATTCAGAGCCTATTCAAACACCGCCTCGCCTTATCAGGCATAATGATTTGATCTCGCCCTAATCAACACTTTAGGAAAGAGATAAGATTGGCCCACTGCATCGTCAGTTGCGGCCGCCCCTCATCAGCATCGCTATGGCCCCATATGGTCCACTATTAGACCTCGCCTAGGCCTTATCAGGGGCCCAGTCTGATAAGGCACTTCTGATTTTTGCGACAACGGAACCGTGACGGGGTTGTGTAGCCTTCCACCACGGAAGAGTCGTATCAGGTACATCCTCAAGGCTGACTCGATGGTGAACGGGCGCCAAGCATCATGGTTCATCAGCCGCCGATCCGGATGATCGTCGCAAGAGACATTGTATGGAAAAGGATCAAATTCAATCTTCAAAGATACACTTTGAGACGAGCATCATGTTTTGGTGTTGACATGGGCGCTGTACCCTCTACCTGAGGTTTAGACTGTTATGTAAATGAGCAGATAGGGTGAAAGTGAGGAGGGCCACATATAAGTAAGTGAGCCTTAATGATATCAGTGGCCTCAAACGTATATCCCACTAACCAGTACAACTCGCCATGGACCCCGAGCAAATCCGAGAACTCGCTCTCGCGGTCTCCAATTGGAGGAAATATGAGGTATGCCGCGGCCATGGATAATCGATATTCCGCTTCCATAGTTGCTCACCAATCCCCAACCTCATCCAGTACGCGGCGCAAGGTAAATGTTCTGTCTGAAAGTCCCGCTTCAAAACTAACGAAAGGAACCAGTCCCTGGTGCAACGATGCTGGTAAGTGTGAATTGAACGTTTACGAGCACCCAGTCATTTGATCCTCGACTATATACGCAGCTATACTACTATGCGACGACCCTCGATGAAGAGGTGAGTGTATCACTGTCGAATGTCCTCGACTTCCGCTGAGTCCGGTACGCATTTTCAAAGGTCAAGCGGATTTGGCCCCTCCCTTCACTGAAGATCGGAAAGATTCTGTACCTCGGAGCTCGTCATACGACAATCATGAGGGTTATCCTTGACCTCTTGAGTGCGTGCGCTCTTTCTAATCGAATTAGTATCATTGGTTGACGACCAGCTACAAGTCAACATGCCCTGCAGACTCGATCTCGGGATGACGGTGAGCCAAGTCAGCAAAGTTGTGAAGACAGTGAACTAACGCTAGAATACAGACATGCAAAGTCCTCAGAATCTTCAACGTGGGTATGTCGCATTCACTACTCGCGTTTGCCGCTGTGGAGGAGACACTTACCGAGGTTGTCTGCCACTCCATTTGTAGCAATTCACAGTATCTCCATAACGCTTATCAAAGGTAGAGTACCGCCGCGAATCTGTCGAGATATGCAACGAGCAGTTACTGATGGCCACGACACAGCGGTCTTCTACCTCTGCTTGTACGCACTTCTAGGAGGAAGTCGAAAGTACTTCTGGGCCTTAGCAACGCTATTCACTGCACGTGAACACAGCCTGAACCTATATCTATATTCCAGACTCACCCCGCGTTGTGCAGATCATGGTGGTTCCTGGACACGTACTATATTGGTATGCCAGCCTAATGTGGACAGGTCGGTGGAACGAATCAAGGTTCTAGAAAAGCACTCATTATATTCGAACCATTTCCAGAAGCACCCATTACGAAGCTCGATCGCGAGCTGGGGTATCCATGCAGCCCGCAAGAACCAGATACTGATATGTACAAGCGACTCAACTTTGCGACTGGCATCGTCGCCCTCGTTGGCGCATCAGGTGGGCGTCTATATTGTTAATTGTACCCCTCCCACACTGATTTGGAACTGACTCGCAGCCGTCCTTCTCGCTGGAGTCGTAACATTTGCTGTTCGATATCGGGGCCAGCACAATGGCTTGACCAAAACCATCCAGAGACAAGGCGCGCAATACTACCTCGCAGCACTGAGTAAGTCGAGCCCGAACCTTATCTAACATGTACACATCTCTGACATGGAAGTATATAGCGATCTCTTTCCTTGGCGTCCTTCGACCTCTCGTCGCGCCCGAGATTGGGACACCGGGGTATACCATCCTCACGGTGAGTTGAGTTGCTCATAATCGATTGGATAATAACTAATTCATTACCATTAGCTCCTGAACAAGTAAGTCCTGGGCGCACTCTTACTAGTATCTCGCTTCGAGGTTCTCAACATTTATCCACCCAAGCTTGCTAGCGTGCCTGTACCCCATATTCTCAGACCGCCTTCTGTTGAAGCTGCAGAGATACGACAGGGTTATGTCGCGCCAAGACGTGTCTGAGCTCATATTCGGGCAGAGGAATGGACCGGGGGGCGATGAAGGGGAAGACTCCGACTCGGATGATTATGACTATGATAATGGAGGGAGTCAGAGTGGGGGTAATGAGACTTCCATGTCAGAGCGAGCGTAGCGTAGCCTTGGTTGGATGATTGGATTGCGAGTGTATTATTTCATGCAACATGTCTCTCACCTGATACCCTAATACGACCTAATTTTGCTGATAGAGGTTCGAGAGTAGACACTGTTAATGTTTGAATCAATAGGATTGGTGGTATTGTTTACCTGCGCCACACTGCTTTACTGGATTATAAACCAGCGATTCCAAGTCTCATACATCGCCCGCCCGTACTGAAGGGAAACGAAAGTCCGTCGTCACTTGACAGTTCATACTAAGCAAAGCCTACCTCAGGCTTCACATCTAATACGATATCTATCCGCGGCTACTAATGGACACTTGAGCCTGTGTACTAGCCTGGGTCATCGTCGTAGCTATGGATCATAGCCAGGCCGAGCACCCCTTGGAAACAAGAGGTCCAAGCACCAGGCGCTTAACAACGGTCGCCTGTTCTGGGCAGCAAATTCGAAGTGGTGAAGAGGGTCCAGATATTTCATCCCTATTGTTCTGCCTTGTGTTATACTGTCCACCTCTCTCGCTGCTGATTGTTATGCAGCGGTACACACAAGCTGAATGTAGGGACGGGGTATCGTTGGCAACGCCTACATAGCGCGAAATGCTTTATAACCCCACCACAGGGCCTACTCAGAATCCCCATTTACAGCTTTTCTTTCTCTCACTTTCCATTTCTTTCTCTCCCTGAGCGCTAGTCGCCTGCAACAAACATATTTACTCACTATGAAATTCTCCGCGACCCTTGCATTCCTTTCGTGCGCCGCATTGATTGCCGCTGCACCCACCTTTACCTCGGTACACGCTCGCCAGGACGCAGGCGGATACGAAGACCTGAACCCCTACTTAAGTCCCAACGACCTCGATGGAGGTGCAGCACGCTGGGAGAAGGACGGAAACCAGGACCTCACCCCTTCGTTTGGGTCTGCAAGGACCGATGTTGCAGGGTGCCCTCCTCCCAGGTCCAAGTTCTACGACGTATGTCCTTTCCGTCCGTGTGTTCAGATGGCATCCGTGTGTTTGGCATTAAAGCCATAGACGCTGACATGGAGAGTTTTGAATAGGCGCTCTCACTTGGAGTTGCGAATGGCAAAGCGGTATTCGGACCTGGATATGACATGCACTGGCCCATTGGGAACTCGAACTGGGCGAAGATGGAAAGGTTGCGTTCATCTGTGATTGCAATTAATAACTTCCCGGGGTTTGGCCAAGGGGGAGTGGAACATTGTCCTATAAGCACCACCACTATCCTCGTACGTACTGTCACCGTTGTTCATGTGTCTAGTGCTTATTCTCTCGGTTTTACTCATTCCTGTTTGCTCTCATTAGGACCAGATCAGGGAGCTGGGATACGACCCTGCATATATTGCTCTGGCGCCTGACCTCCGTACCTGATTGGAGGGCGGGCCTGCGCGTTCTTCGACGTCGGGGGGTCATTGTGATCGCCAATAGAATGCTCGTGGTTTGATCTAGTACCTTGTTTCCGAGGGAAAGCTTGCGTAGAGAATAGGTCTGGAGGGGAGCATAACCTATATAAGTAATGGGGAACTATTGAATCCCTTCTCAGCTGAGCAACGAGATTCGATTAACCAACGTGTCGCCAGCAGACTGTAGAGTCCACACGGGCTGTTCTACTTCACAAAAGGGAGAATCAACACTGCTAAGTAATATACGTCCAGGTCAAGTTAATCAAAGTTTCCCAATCCACTGCTGGATCTTTCCATAAGTCTCCGGCGCACTCAGGTGCAAGTTCGTCGCGTGCCCAGTTGTCGCTGGAATCCAAGTCGAGAACTTATCCGCGGCTACAGCAGGAAAGACCTGCTTCGTCGCCTCTACGATGTTGACGCCATTGAACTTCTGATAGCAATTACCGGTGCAAACAGCGCTGGAAGATTAAAGCGTGGATCGATTGAAGAGTCAGCTTGTGTGAGAGCGGATATCTGAGATACGGCACTCACAAATCCTTGTCTCCGGTGACGACGAATACGGGCTTCGTGTAACTGAGTGCTGGAGCTCCTAGCTGTACGAACAGCTCTCCCAGGGTCGCAGTTGACTTCATTGCCTCAGCAGCGTTGAGAATAGCTAAGTAAAGGTAATTAATGATACATTGACCTCAAATAGGGTAAACACCCAATCAAATGCTTACCCGTCTCGTAGCCTCCGTAGTGAAAGAAGAAATGCTGAGAGTTCGACACCCCTTCCGACACTACGTACGATGAAGGGAGCGCGCCTAACATACAGGGGTACGTCAGTGTGGTCGGACGCATCGTAGAGTATCTCAAAACATACCGAAGCGCTTTGGATTCTGTACAGAAGCTATGGTCCAGCCAATTGCAGGATATGAGATGTAATTGATGCCTCCAGCGACAGCGAACCCGGTCAAGATGGTGGCGTCGAGTACGTCGCCATACTTTGAGACCAATCCTAGTAAGGTGGCACTATATGAGTGTTAGAGTGGCCCACTCTGGGAAATGTACGTCGTTGATTATGAACATACCTTCCGAAGGAATGTCCAATTCCAATAACACGGCTAAATTGATTTCCTTTAGGACTCCCGCGTAGGTATTTGACGAGCTGTGCTGCAATTTCAATCTCTGTAGGACTTTGGACTTCTGTAATTCCATCGGGCTTATCAGACTGGCCGGTCCCTGGGATAGCCATTTCGATCAGTCAATACTGCGCGTGAGGTGCTGCCTGCAAGGACATACCCAATCGGTCGTAGATCAAAATCGAATGCCCTGCTGTGAGAACGGCCTCAACGTAGTTGTACTTTGATCCATCTCCTCCAAAATTCCAGTAACTGTGGTCAAACCCAGCACTTGAAAGTTTGCCGGTAAGTCAGCCGTGGATCTTGAGAGTAGTTGAACTGTGCGTACCCATGAACGGCGAGTTCAACCGTCTTGGAGGCATCGGGCTTGGTGGGGACGCAGAGCTGAGTCCAGATCCTGTAGGTTGCGTTGTTGACTCGGGGACCCCCCACAATCTCACTTGTAAGGTTCGAAGTTAAACTGGATATGCGAGTGACAAGATCCGAGACTTCCATCTGACTACGAGGAGCGGAGAGCTTAATCTCTGTGTTGTTCGCGATGATGCTGAGTGGGAGAATCGTCTCAGTGCAGTGGCCATTGGAGACTGCATTGACTACTGTGACGGATACGAGGAAGGCGAGGCTGGCTAGGCGAGAGGAGACCATATTGAGTGATTTCTCATTATTCGAGCATTTTCTGAAATATATACTTTTCAATTCCAGTCCGTCCCAGAATAGCGCGCAGTTTTCCTAACCGGAACACCTATATATACAGTATATATACGAAAGATATCTAAGCATTAACAGCTCAACCTTTACTTATAGATCATTTTGACGGAGCTGGCCAGCATAAATAGTGTGAAAACTTAAGTGCGCAGTGCGATATTACGCTCCGCAGCGCCCATGGGCCAAGGCAATCGCAGAACAGGGAGATTTATCCCATATAATTCTACGGGGCCCCCTATGATAAATGTAGAAACCACTCATGGTTCACACTGTACTGATATATACCCGGGATTTTGGTATTTGGGTCATTCCGAGTCGTAATTGATGAGCAACGCTGGGTGCCGCATAGTGATACGCATGCTTAAGTGACTCTGAATCCTCCCATTGCGCCTGCTGCCTGTGTGATCAAAGGTGCAATTTAACACTAGAATAGCATCGCTCTTTGCCCTTGTAGCAGTCTAGAGTACCATAGATATTTACGCACTCCTACTGATAAGTTTATACCTCGAAAACACGCCGAGAGAACCTGGCGACCTCTCCTACAAAATCGTCCTGGAATTCGTAGAACATTCCATGACCCCCGTCCTTCACTGTGTACACCTCCAACTTCTTGAACTTCCCATCAACCGACTTTACTGCCTCATCCCCAATAACAAACCTATCTTTCTCCCCGTTTATGAAAAGTAGAGGTAGTCCTTCAGCCCCCGCCTTGAACAGGTTCGTCGTATTGACTGTATCTGCGCGGACTGAGCCGGTAATAAGCCCTATCTTGGACGGCTCTGGTACCGTTGCGCTTCCCAACCAGCTCCACAGTACTTCTATCGGGATATTCTTGGGCTCGGTGAAAAGTGCGTACGTGAAGTCGACGCGGGCGGCCAGAGCCAAAGTTGCGTTGTCGACATTGGAGAGGGCTGGAAGTATTTCCTCCCGGATATAGGGAGTAATAACAGCGGGGGAGAGGTTGAAGTACGGAACTGCAGCGACGCATATAACTCCCGCCAGGGCGTCCTCGCCGTAGTGTTGGAGGATATCCGATGCAAACGAACCTGTCACCAAGCATAACCGAAAGATAAGTGACTGAAGATATTTGAGGCAAACAGCCCAGAATAAACATGGAAACAAGAACATACCACCCAAGCTCCTGCAGAAAATGGTTAGACACAGTAGTCACACCGAATGATGAGTATCAAATACATACCATCCTATAAAGATCGGCTTTGTGACGTTAAAAGCACGCGTCACTGCGGCATAGTCATCCGCGACGAACTTCGAAGCATAACTTTCGGGTTTGTCGGGCTTTCCACTTTGCCCAAATCCACGCACATCGTAGGCAACCTACAGTATCAGACATTAGTACATGATATGTAGCTTAATTACGGCAGAAAAAGCTAACCATGTGGAAGTACCGCAGAAGGTTTGTATCTCTGAAGATACTCGCCCATACCAGAGCGCTTAGCGCGAAGCCGTGGACGAAGACTAAACTTGGAAGATGGGGGTTTCCCACAGCTTGCGCAAATATTTGAGTTCCATCCGAGGAGGATATGTACTTCTCGGTGATGGCCAAAGTTGAGTTGAAAATAAGGGAAGCCATGGTTCTGGAGATTGTCCTGAGGAAGGTACGCTTCACAAAAAGAACGAGAAAATGTGCGGGCTTATATACATGGCCAAAATCCGGCCCTTCAACCGTGAGTCGGAGTTGGCCATTGAGATCGGCTTCTCGTGCTCTGTCAGCGCTGACAGAGCACGACAGAAGCCGATCTCAAACGCGTCACACCCGAACAGGCCTGCGTATGGATGGCTCGCGCTTCGTTGATTGCACAGATATGGGCTCAAATTGAGCCTTGAGAAGAACAGATGGTAATTCGGAGTGGGTAACGATACTCAACATCATCTAGTCGTCTTTGGTGACGGAGTCGTCCCACTACAACAGCGGTACACCCAGTCCATACAGTACCGTACCGCTTGTGGATCTGTCGAACATACGAAATTCCATTCCTGAGACAAATTCGGAGCACGGGGATATTGGTGGTAATATAAATACAAACCACCAAATGCAATAGATTTTCTCTGCCGCGGGTGTCTATCTTATGGCGCGTGCTACAGCAGCACGGACGCTGGTGCCAATCGCCGTCTCACAGCCAGGTTGAACTCCCCCTCGTCCTCCGTTACTCCTCGCGGATTTGGGGCATGACTAATGACTCTATATGACTCGTAGGGATTCATGTCAGCGGCCAAAGGCTCCTAAATTTTAGTGGCAGGGTAGGGCAGGGTGCTCAGGTACAATCCGCTCGTCAGCAGGTATCGAGTATTCTTAAATGAGTCATTGACATAAATCAAGGTCACACCGCGTGCAACAGCGTGCAAGAAGCCCTGGCGGAATCAGAATTCACGGACGCGCAATTTCCCGCCCTCCTCGGAGGCGCTGTGGGATAAAGGCCAAGAACCATCATTTCGTCAGCCGGTCTCTTTCCTGCTCCTGGCTCCAATGGCCGCTCGCCGCGAAACAGAACCCTCGTCGTCCTTGTCCGATACCGCCACGCCCGCCTACGTCCTCCCTCAGAATACGAAGCAGAACGATGCGCTTTCCGACCCGGAACGTCTTACGAAGGCGAACATGGAAGTAGTACCTCCTGCCCCAAGTCCCAAAGTCTTTCCATCCGAGCATACACCACTACTATCGACACCCCGTAATCCACATATCCAGGATGGCATCGACGAAACCCCATCGCACGACAACGTCTCCAGCATGGCCATGTTCTGGGAAGAGCTTCCTACCCTGACGGAAGCTGCGGTACCACTGTTTGCGTGAGTTGCCTCATCCGTTGTAGTGGACATGATAGGGGATAACTTGAGCTTTCTACCCCAGAACGCAGCTACTTCAGTTTACCATGATCATTGTCCCTGTCGTCTCCATCGGCCACATGTCAACAACGGCGCTCGCCGGCATTAGCTTGGGATCGATGACTGCCAACGTCACAGGCTTCAGCGTCATCCAAGGCTTCTGCAGCGCACTAGATACCCTAATGCCGTCGGCTTGGACCTCATCGCACCCACAATATGTCGGACTATGGGCGCAGAGAATGTGTATGTTATCATGGCATTACCCATTGAGCACGCATACTGACTTGAACACAGCTGTCGTTATGGCTTGCCTGATGATCGTACGTTCGATACCTGGAGTAGAGGAGAATGACCCTTATTTATTATCGCTTCACAGCCCATAACGATTACCTGGTTGAATGCGAACTCGCTTTTACTTCGCCTGAAGCAAGACCCAGAAGTAGCAGACCTGGCGTCTCAGTACCTCCGCTGGATCACACTCGCCCTACCAGCATTCGTATTCAACACCATCAGCCGGTGAGTATCGAAGAACTCCCCTCTGTTTCATCCCCGGCCCGGACCCTAAGCTTACGCGTGATACAGCCGCTACTTCCAGTCGCAAGGTCTCTTCACCGTACCGACGAGGATCATCCTACTCGTCGCTCCAATCAACGCATTCCTCGGCTGGTTCCTGGTCTGGGGCCCCAAGCCATTCAACATGGGCTTTATCGGGGCCCCCATCGCCTCTGTGATATCATACTACCTCATCTCCCTCGCGTCGTTCACGTATGGGGCCCGCTATACGGATCTGCGCGCGTGGCACCCGCTCACGACGCGCATGTTTACACACCTGGGTCGCTTGATTCGCCTGGGCTTGGCTGGTGTTGGACAGGTGTGCTCGGAGTGGTGGGCTTGGGAGCTCGTCATGTTGGCTGCGTCAGTCCTCGGTCCGACGGCTCTCGCGTCCCAATCTGTGCTTCTTACCTCGTGCTCAGCGACGTTCCAGGCGCCCTTCTCGATCGGTGTCGCGTCGTCAGTCCGGTAAGGAAGTCTACTAGATCGCCTGAGCGCCGATATACTAACTACGAAGATCAGTATCGGGAACTTGCTCGGAGAACGAAGAGGAAGGCGTGCGGGCGTTGCAGCGAACACGTCCTTCGTCATGGCCGTTGGCGTCATGCTCCTCACGAGCGCAATGTTTATGATCTTGCGACCCTCCTGGGGTCGCCTCTTCAACAACGACGAGGCAGTTGTCTCACTCGTCGCAGACGTTCTTCCCATAGTCGCACTTTTCCAAGTCTTCGATGGAGCCGTAGGCGTTACGGGGGGTATTATGCGTGCGCGCGGCATACAGCTCGTTGGGGCGATATTGAACCTCTCCGGATACTACGTCGTGGGTATCCCACTCGGATTGTGGCTCGCGTTCACTAGACATATGGGGTTGAAGGGGCTTTGGTACGGGCTGACAGTGTCACTGATTTACTGCTCTGTCGTCGCGAGCTATCTGTGCCTAACAACAGATTGGGACCTGGAGGTGGAAAAGGTCGCCGTACGGCTAAAGGAAGAGGAGAGGCTCAGACATGCGGACACCCTCAAGGCGGACGACGGGGGTGAAAGGGGAGATATTGTTACGGAATAAGGTGTAATTCCGCCTATTTCCGGTAGATGGTCTTCGTAAAAGTCTGTGTACGCGATCGTACGTAGACATTCACATTCATTGAATCCACCAGGATGTCTCCCGCACACTCAACTTCAAGATGCACACAATCACGGTTTGGCAACACACAGTATCTACTCAGACGGATATGACCATGCTAATACAGCGACTCCTCAAACCTTGAACACCCGACCAACATACTCCTCCTTCTCCTCATAGAAGAACACATGGCTCCCATTCTTCGCCGTATAGACCGTCAAATCCTTCCACTTCCCTTTAATGATGGCATGGGTCTCCTCACCCTTGATGAGTCGATCCGCATCGCCATTGATTAACAACAAGGGTACGCCCTTCTTTCCAGCCTCAAAGAGGTTCGTCGTATCCTATGTGCTACCTCGTCCAGGGCCCGCTGGGAAGGCAATCTTCGCGGGATCTTGTAGAGTTGTGGAGCCGAGCCAGCTCCAGAGTACCTCGGTTGGTACTTTTTCTGGGTGGTTGAAGAGCGAATTAGTGAATTCTTGGCGAATTGCCAGAGCGAGAGTTGCGTTATCGACGCTGGAGATCGCGGGTAGGACAGTGTTCTGGATCCATGGTGTGATCACGATTGGTGAAGCGGCGAGGTACGGTAACGCTGCGGTCCAGATTATACCAGACAGTGCGTCGGGGCCGTAATGCTGCAACACGTCTGACGCATATGTGCCTAACGAAGTGATTAGGCGCACATTTGGTATAGCGGTCTGATGCCCGATTCGTACCTCCCAGACTCCTACACATGGAACGGTACGTTAGCCAAATTTAGAGAGACATCGGGCTATTATACTCACCATCCAACGAATAATGGCTTGGTGACGTTGAAAGTTTTAGTCACAGAAACGAAGTCGTCCGCACTGAGCTTTGAGCTATAGTCGGCTTCTCTCTCTGGCTTCCCACTGCGACCGTATCCTCGCAGGTCATAGGCGACCTATTGTGATGTCAAGTAAGTGATTCCATTGGTACAATCTATGTCGGGGATCTCCACATCCTCGGGTCCCTCAGCCCAACCCCCTCACGTACCTCCACACCCGCAGGCCACCTCAACTCAACTCAACGCACCTTCGACCCTCACCTCAAACCAACCTCAAATCCTACGAAGAAAGAACCAGAGCGGGGATGATTTATACACTACGAACCGAATTAACTCTACGTGATACGAACCAAGCCAAATATGTATGTATGTATGCGCCAACGAGAAGGGATAGGAATGTGCGATTGCAACGAGCGCGAGAATCGAGATCGTACTTTTATTCTGCAGTCAGGCCAAGCTCAGAACGAGAGGGCTCGGCGAACCGACGAACCCACGAACGAGCTACCACCCGTCCGCTCGCCAACTCCCACGTCTCACCCTCTCCTTGAGAATTACATTCACGAATGATGAGCCATGAAATGTGGCTCGACGCACCTTCGACCCTCACCTCAAACCAACCTCAAATCCTACGAAGAAAGAACCAGAGCGGGGATGATTTATACACTACGAACCGAATTAACTCTACGTGATACGAACCAAGCCAAATATGTATGTATGTATGCGCCAACGAGAAGGGATAGGAATGTGCGATTGCAACGAGCGCGAGAATCGAGATCGTACTTTTATTCTGCAGTCAGGCCAAGCTCAGAACGAGAGGGCTCGGCGAACCGACGAACCCACGAACGAGCTACCACCCGTCCG
The DNA here is from genome assembly GCA_013368325.1 of Ephemerocybe angulata. Taxonomy (NCBI): domain Eukaryota; kingdom Fungi; phylum Basidiomycota; class Agaricomycetes; order Agaricales; family Psathyrellaceae; genus Ephemerocybe; species Ephemerocybe angulata. The sequence continues at coordinate 56,094 of JAACJK010000017.1, forward strand.
CTCGCCAACTCCCACGTCTCACCCTCTCTCGAGGAAACGCGAGGGCGGGTACGGTCTATGGCAGGTACGAGTCATACAGTCCCCTTCCTGCTTCCCCTCCTCCCCATCTTCCCCTTCCCTGCGGATTTGGAAGTTTCCTAAACCTAACGGATAACTGCTATTCAGTTGAAGAAGCGCTGTGTAGCCTAGTCATGGTCGAATATGCACTGCCCCAAGGTACTGGCCTCAATAATTTAAGTTTCCACTGGAACGCCAAACTCAGTGCATTACCCAATGATTCAGATCGGAGCCGATGAGTCAGAGTTCGCGCCAGAGTTCACTGAAGGAGGCATGACTAGGTTCATGGGCAAGCTTGTCCCACTATCGAGGAGCTAGATACAACCTCCGCACTTGATGCCGTTAATATCTCGTCCCTCCTTATCTCAAACTTATCTCAAACGGCACAGCTTCTGCCTCATGCTTCAGCGATGTCTATAACGTCATCGCTCAGGTGTCGAGGTCTATATGTAATAGTGCTGTGTGAATTCACAGCTTCAACCTTGTCCATTCTTAATACTTCAACCTCTCGCCCTACTACTTACCTCACCCACACACTCCTCACTTTGCCTCTGCATCGAAAGAAGATGCTGATCTGGAAGATAGTCGGAAACTTCTTTCGACCATTTGGGTGGGAACGGTGGATCGAATATATCACTATCGATCTAATCCCTACCCGTGCTGGTGAGCGGGCGAGAGATCACACTGGACCTACGCGACCTCTACACGGCCCCTCTCCCAGTCCGAACCAGCCGGAGGGCTTACGAATCCTCTGTGACAGTAGCCACAACTCGTTTGGCTCACTGGCTATCACCGCCGTTCAAGGGAACATGATCGTGGACAACGGCGACTATGATAGACGTACGTCTCTGCACTATGTCAATGTTGCTAGTTGCTGATAACGAACAGTGCGACACATTATCGCAGGCGAGATTCGAAGAAGCATTCCTACGGCTGTGCGTCACAGCAATGCGAATGCACTTGTCATCACGGATGCACTGGGAGAAACCTTGACCCTCCCGTGGAGTTTGGTACCGACATACGAGGTGCGGTGAACCCATATTCATATTTGACACACCGTATGACTTCAGTCGCCAGGATCTTGCGCGATTTCTAGCCTTTCATTTCAAGGGAAAAATAGGAGAGAACAGGGTCAACCAGGGACGTTACTGTATCGGACGAGCGGGAGAATCAGGGAGTGAGATAGTGGTCAGACCACGAGATTGGGAGAGAATTATTGGCGAAGGAGAGCAGATGGTCATGAGCATGCTGATCGAACAGGAGCTAAATATACAACTGAGGAATATGTGCCCGAAGTGTGGAAGGACTGCGCTCGGGACGTACACTGACCATGGATGGCAAGTTTGGTGAGTGGTCCTCACTCGGAGCTACACACCACTCGCTACACTATTGACGTGGAACAGTCGAAGGTGCAACACTCGATTTATACTTCCAGATGAAGTAAAAAGAGTTCAGCGAGTCCCTAAGTCTAAGGACGATGATCACGAAATGTGCCAATTCAGGCAGCTTCGGAAGTTGGAACTTAAGGTGGGTTCGCCATTGTCTGTCCCGGCGAAACAGTGCACTGATATCACTGCTCATTGTACATTTTTTATGTGTAGCTCGTAAGCTACCTCTCATCTAAGACGCCGAAAACAAAGTGCTAATGACTTGGGGTGGACCCGCTTAAATTCACAGCCGGTACGTTAGCCTTTCCTTAAAATAAGACAACAGCTTGTTTATATTCCGAGTGTCGATCACCTCATAGACGGTAAGTTATGCCACTAGTGTTCGGACAGGGAAAGGAAACGCTCATGGATCGGCATGTTTGCATTTTCAGAAGGTGAGTGGTCTTTAGTCACGGCGTTAATCGCATAGTCCTGAAAGGCCGGCATATCCTACAGTACGTATGTATGTGACTCGGAAAGTCCATGAGGTGGAGGGAGCAACGAAGAAGGCTGCCAGCTATACAAGGATTCAATAATGAGCGAGAAGACGAGTAGCAGGGAACGAAGGCCTCGGTGTGGGTTCGCGGGTGGAAGGGTAATTTACATCTGCGCTATCTACAGGGGTAGTGGGATGGTAATATAGAGAAAAAATCTTCGTCATGACGGCGACCGACGAAGAGTCAAGGGTCGCACTTATCCCAGTCTAAGACTTGAAGAGAATCGAGCTTCCGCCGGGCTCATACAAATACGGCAGCCCGCCGCATGGGCTGTGCCACAGCCGAAAGGCACCAGCGGACGCCGGCATCTCGTCACATTGAACTTGTATAAACTCCAGTTCGAGCCACGATTAATTTGCCCGATCCGACTCACACACACACTAGACTTTTAAAGTTCTTCATGTCCCGTCTCAGGCCTGCAATTGACCTCACAGTGGGATGATACCTGGCGCATCACCGACACTCACCATCAGAAAAGTGCTAAATGATCCTCCTGCCCGGGGAAGCGGGACCCGGGAGAGACGGGAGAGAAGGGAGAGGAACAGCCAGAGAAGGCGCACAGAAGCTCCGATCTACGCTTCAACCATCATCCACCCTGACGGGGCCAGCACCTGAGCTAGAACCACGAACTTACTTACTAGGAAGTAAATCATAGTCTATGCGAAGATCCAGCTGCAGTCGTGGTAATGGAAGTAGTAACCTGCTTCCATCGTGCGACTTAGAGGTGGCGAGGACCCAGACCCGTGTTCTGTGTACGTGTAACTATTCATTTGCTATTCATTTCCAGTGCTCCGGGAGCGCTGCGCTTGCGGAGAACCCGTGCACCACGGCGTCGACAGACTGCTCTGATATACGTCCACTGCTTATGCAAAGCCTCAAATAGATAGTCCCCAGGTGCGACGTAGGTGATTTCTTTGTTAACGGTGCTTCTACGATCGAATCCAGGTCTAAGGATTCCAGCAACCCTTCTTTGAGTTCGCCATCGACCGGGTCAAAGGTCTCGTGATTGTTTATTGGACAACGTACCCAAAGCGATGCAGAAGGCTGGCTCGGTTGGAACAGAGCGACGCAGTGCATGATAGAATACCAATATTATAAGCTTTTTATGCTCCTCTGTCTTAGCGGAGGCACTCGTCAATCAGGGGATGAGGGAATTCAGCGAGATATCTAAGTGCACACAGCGTCGGTGGCAGGAAGCTACTATGGCCTCTCAAAATCCATCCTCCGAGGTCTGCGCGATTCTTTGCGCGCAGCTCATATTGGAACGACTTGGTCTTCGTACGACCTGAGTATGGATGGTGCTACTATTTCTTCTCCTTCCCCAATCCCTCCACATACCCTTGAGTCGATGTTCCCGAGTAGGCTGGAACTTACATCGGTATCTGGTATCGCATCACCCTTCTTTAAGCAACGTTGCACTTCCATAGCTGGGCGCGACTGCATGCATGAAGATACTGATCCGTCCATATGGTGACAGCGCTTCTTATCTTTTGATGACGGGCCTTAACTCTACATACGTAGATCCCGGATAATTGGCGATCTGTATCACTCATCACAGAGGCGGTGGGCGGGCGAAGGTTTCTGTATACAGAACAAGGTACGAACACGGTCGGCTGTCAGACCGGCAATTAGCGAAGCTCGTATCGAGTTCACACCAGCGCGATTGGCTGAATCATGGTATAATAGGTCGTCCACTTAATCTATATCACGGCGCTTGACGTGTTGGACGGCGAGACGGTGAGGCCGTTATGCGCTAATCGTAATAGTGCTTAGAGAGGAATGTGTTGAGTAGGCCTTGTGGTAGTGATTATGCTTCTGCGCTTCTGTGACCTGTGCTTGGAGAATCCATGGACTTCTCCCGATTCCCAAGTAGACTCTCAATTGGGTGGAGCGCAGCGAAATTTCTATCAGCCTCTGTGATGAACCGCGACAGTGGGTGCGAGATGGGCTCAGAGAAGGAGCCAATGTGGTGCTAAGGTGGTATGGAGGGGTCCAACCGAAGGCCAGACGTAAGATCGAAGCCAGATATTAAGCGCCCAGCGCCTATCGCACTGGGGGCTTGTTTCGCGAATCTCGCTGCCTTCGGCATGTGACCCAGAACATCCATCAGAGCTGACCAGTGTACGTTGGAGAACATCACGGTGATATAAGTACAGAAGCACTTCAGGATGCGTCCAGGACGGCGATGTCAAAGGGCGTGCCGTACACCATCATCTTGGGAGGTTTCAATCGTCTGTTCGTCAAACCCTATCACTCGGCGGGCCAGATGATGTTAATCACTATATGGAGAGGTATATCCCATCTGACCAACTGCAGGTGGCAGTACTCGGAGGATCATGAAGGGCGTAGGTGAAACTCGGTATGAGGGTTGGTACCGGTCGTCGTCACGGTGGGGTTAGTGATGTGCATCAGCTGCGGGCGCCTATGTATCGCTCGGTTCGCGTACGCGATGCAACCGACGGTACCTTTGTCTCTACACTCGGTATTGATTGGCGAGGGTCGTCGCAGTAAGTCGGGCTCCGGAATTGAAGGTGGATTAGAAATCATCTCCCTCTTGACGGCATCGTTCGCCTATTTTACTATTCCAAGGGGTACCATTTCATACTGCGGCGGATAGAGCGGCTCCGAGACGTTGCTCTATCAGCCTTCTCTGATGATAATATCATTCACTTCAATCAAGAGTCTATGCACAGCGCGAATACTTTGCAGCAATGCCACAATGTCGATCCCATTCCTGACGGAGGTGTTGAATTTGATAGATGAAAGTGGCTTTAGGATGGCGATTAAGCCAATCGTTGCTGTTTCCAAAGATAAGAGTCGCATGATTTCTTCCTCGTCTATCATATCTACACAGGAGTGTACAAGGTTCACACCTGAGGTATCGGAGTGAATGTCAATTTTCAAGTATGTCGCTACACCTGTGACCTCTCCAGATGGCACGCATAACAGAACTGTGGCAGCATAATTGCGGCCACGAAGCCGCTGTGGCTCCAGTTCCACTCATACGTACTGCCTGTCGACATGATCAACTGATTTTACTGGGTCGTGGATCAAAATGGTGAATTTGACCGGACCATACTCAGCCTGTTCCGTCGCTCAAACGGCGTTTTATGCGAACATCGGCTAGCAGGTAAGGAGGGCCTTGACGTGTACAGCTACGCGGAGAGGGACAGAGTGCGCAGTTCTTGGTGGAGAAATGCTATCTCGCTGCACGGTGTATGTAAGTGAGTAACCTCCAATCGCTTGAACTTTGCACTGTCCGATCAGTGCTGTACGTCCGTCATCAATTGACAAGTCAACTGGGGTGCGAAGTCATTCCGGGGTCAGATGCGCATATGTTTCCATCAGATGTGAGTTTCGTTCGTTCTGAAATTAATTCACGCTAGGTCATGGTACAAGAAACAAAGTGAGGCCGTCCAGGTGAACCAGCTCACTGCACCGTTTCAAGGAATGCCGAGTACAGGAGATACAGGTACAGAACAATGCATCAGGCTTGAGGAATCAAGAAGGACGCGGGCCCGCATTGCCCTTGATCCAAACACAGGGCTGTAATGGACGAGAAGCGCTCACGAAGCCTTCGAATAGACGCCCACGCGCCTTCTATCACTCCACATTCCACATTCATAGATATACAGCTCAAGTGCAGTGCACTGTGTATCCTCGAGAAGCTATTAACGCGGGCTTCGACGCTCAGAACACCCTCGCTCCCCCGCTTTACGTGGAACACTCACCCTGAGAAGGAAGGCTGTAAGAGTACACTCTCTCCTGGATTGTAGTGTGAATAGATCCGCCGAGTCGGATGATGATCAATCAGTTTAGTCGGTAGCGCGCGTTTAAGCTTGGAGGGTGTCTATCTATTGAGTTCCCCCGGGGTGCGAGCGTGGCATGCATGTAAAGACATCCGGCGATCCTCCATACTGCACATTGCAGATCGGCTTCCGACATCGGACACTTGGAACTTTCCAACATCCTTCCTGTATTCAAATTGCGCGATGGGTGGTCAAAGGCCATCGGTAGATAGCACATCTGATAGATGTCACTATTAGATCCCCTTTAATTCACGGCCGGCCACTGTGCACCTAATAGCACGATGGTTCCTCGAAGCCTGGTGGTCCTGGATAACAGTAAAACTCTTTTCTGGCGGCCTAACACCGGGCGGGCTGCATGTTTCGGCGAAGTCCGCATTCAGATCGCCAATTATTCGGGAGTATACTTGTGGATTAACTTAACTCCAGACCTGTATGCATGCATGAAGCGTATCTTGCAACCGCCTCGAACAGACAGACGGACGGACGGACGGGCGGATGTACATACGCGACTATCGCGCACAGGCTCAACTTCTCCCATCCCGCGTCCGATTCGATATCAATTGATGCATGTACCGATAATAACACGGTCTCCGTTCGAAGCCGGAGTCGGATCACCCACACTCGAATATGGAAGAGATGAACGAACTTCGGATTCGCGATCAGGATGATGCATATGCGCGCCAGTGGTAAGCGCCCGTTGACGAACTGTTCGCCATTTACATCAGAAGGTGGTTGGTACATATCGCAATCTATGTATTGCTGGGGCTCATACATACATGATGTACCTATCTCAGGCGGTGCAGGAGGGGCGAATGGAATTTCGTTCAGAGGTATGGTGGGTTTAGAGAACCGAGTCAGGGAGGCAGGAATTTGCAGGGTCTGACGGTACGACAACGGTCACTGTCTCTCAATGGGACGGACCTCGATCAAGTTCTGATTCGCATGGTGAACTGTTCTTCAGAGGGCGCCTAATGCTATGTACATCCCACCCATCCGTTCGGTCTGATTATCATCTACCGAAAATGAACATTGCAAAGTATACCGTGACCTCAATATGACCGCGAATCTAACTGAACTGCGGTTCCCCAAGCACAATTTAGTCCCCTTCTCGCCGGCCGACATGTGCGTAGGAATCATCCGAGCGGGGTGGGGTGGACCACCTTCACTCTTTCTGATCCAGGTACTAGACACCAGTGACCTCGTTAGTGGGGCCTCTAGCGCTGTACAACACTCGATGATGTTCTGATGTTGATGATAGATAAACTGTTCGTTGAACCCGCCGGTGGGTACCGTTGGACCACACTCGATCGATCGCTCTGATTCAACTGGTGAACAGTTCGATCGTCAGTAGGCAGCCGTCTAAAAACGGGCCAGACAAACGACGATGAACTGTTCGTCAATGGGCATCATCGAACACAGCTCTAAGAACACGATAGCGAGCAGTACGTGTACTACTAGTTGGCCCACAACACTGCAAAGTCTACTACATGCCCCATTCAGATCGCAAATTATGGGCAGCCTATGAGTTCTCGTTCGCTCCCACGTATGATTCCTCTCCCGACCGTGAAGATAATAGAAAGGACAGCCTTCTCCTTTCTCTTCTCTTCTTTACTTCTCTCCGACACCTACGCACGTAGATGTGTTTGGACAATAAGCTATGACGGATTGGGGTTGATCTTTGATTGGGCGCTTGGTTGTGGGCGTGTGTGGAGGCAGGGTCCCGGGTGAGTGTGGACGCGTGTAGGTATACATGTATAGAAGCAGATATCGCACTGCCGCTGGACCTTCTTCGTAGTTTCGTGCGTCTGTTCAGTTACTCAAACTTAGAACGACCTTGATGGAATCGTCAACCCAGTTGGCTCCGTATACTTACATACTTGGAATAATTACAGCTGTCTGCTCTACCTGGGTCACGGTAATATTCTACATGTTACTTGGATATAAGTGTCCCAAACCCATCCCATCCCGCACGCATCACGTTCGATATTCCGGCGCATCCACATATCAGATCGCGAATCCCTCTTCAGGACGCAAGACGCCCGCCTTCTTGATACTTAACTCGTTCATTCTACAGCGTCCGTCTATGTTCGCTCAGTGATTCATCAGATCGCGAATCCCGTCGAGCGCCATCTCGATGCACACCTATAACTAAGCAGCTCAGTCACACGCACATATCTATACAGCTCAGTCCCTCAGAGGCAGCATAGAACTGAACACGGGCGTCGAGTCGGCGGGTGATGGATGTAGACGGGCGCTTGGCCTGGCTGAAAGTTCATAATTCATTCCACAACGCGTCCATGTTCACGCACTCGCTCAACGTCTAAGCATCTCAGTCACGAGCAGAATACACACATATATATCTGCGCAGCTAGCATAGAATACGGGCTTCGTCGGATGATGGATGTAGACGGGTGATGGATGTGGATGGGCGCTTGAAATGTGGGCGCCTGGGTGAAAGTTCGGCCGGTGCGCACGGACCATATGGTCTGTGCGGGATTCGCCATCGGTTCGTCATACGTCCGAGTTGGGATGGCTGGGCTGGGGCTCTGAGTCAAACGAATAAACATTGGGTCGCTAGTAGTATACGGATGAAATTGAGCGCCTCGTAGTATTCGGATAGAAAGGCTAAGATGCGGATGAAAGGCTATGATGCTGTGTAGGGATACCCAATTTGGGATGGTACGTGGCTCGAGTGCGATGAGTAAGGAGGTAGCTATTTTGGTGCTATTATGGACAGAGGTTGCGGCTGTAATGCCTTTCGAGGAGCAGGATTGTGCGATGGGTCGCCCGCGGTAGGTACGAACGGGTGATGTGATGGCTGTTGGCATCATGATCATGTCTAAGGCGCTAATCATAGACCTCTGCGCCCTCCCCCTCGTCCCTCCCGGAGAAATTCGGATGCAGGATAGGGGCTGCACCTGGCCTCGGGCCCAGTGGGGCGAAATACGCGCGAAGCACGGGCGGTGGGGATGGCAGAGCGTGTGCGACGCGTCGAACGCAGGGAGACGCCCAAGAGGCCCTCGATCAGTGATGAGGGATCAGAGCTTGGAGACGGGACGATCAGATGGGTGCACTGAGAGGTGCATCGGTTCGCGGATGGGGGCAGGGGGGCGCGGGCATGATCCGGGGAACGAGGAGGGGGTGTGCGGATGGAGATAGGGTGCGGAGATTCAACGGCGGGGCCTGAATCGGAGGTTGAAAGTGCTGGGCACGAAAGGAGAATTTTCGCCACACGCGGACGTTGGTTGGTTTGGATCGGTATCGAGCACTCTCCTGCCAGCAGCACGCACGAATCTGGCTGTACGCCCCTACACACTCGCCCTCGACCCAGCTCTCCCGCGCACCTGCTCGCTTCTTTGACGGGTTGACCATCACTGTATCAGAAACATCATCAGCCCCAGCCATGGCCCAGTTTGGATGGTGCGTTGTCGTGCGATAAATAGCATCCCGCGTTCCCGCTGATCGCCACCCAGGAACGACGACGACGAGCAGCGCAAGGACGCCCCCACCCCCTCCAACGACACGCCCCAAAAGGCCGTCCCCGCCGAGCTCATCGACCCCGCCCTGCGCCCGGACAACAACAACCCCAAACGCCCCATGTCGCGCACCCACAGGCTGCCCTCGCCCCCCGCCAGCATCATGCCCCCGCCCTCGCACTCGCCCTCGCCGAGCATCCAGAGCAGCGGCGCCACCGCCCAGGACCGCGCTACGAGCACGAGCACGCCCCCCGTGCGCCGCAGCCCCCCGACCCTGCACGGGCCGCCCCCCAGCCTCTTCTCCTCGTCGTACCACCACGACGGGCAGCAGCAGCAGCCACGTGCCGATCTCGGGCCCCCACCCCCGGCGCACGGGGGGTACTTATACGCCCCTCCCCAGCACGGAAGCCACTCCCACTCGCAAGCGCACTCGCACCCTCCCCCGCCCCCGTTCGACCCGCGCTACGACGCCCACCACCAGCACCACCCGCCGCCGTACCACACCGCGAGCGGCCTGCCGACCCACTTTGCGAGCGTGCAGCAGCAGGGGCAGATGAGCCACCACCACCCGCACCCCGGGAGTTATGGGCACCCGCAGGCGGCGTACCCCCCGCCTGGCCAGGCGCCGGTCACGATCGTGCACACGGACGACGCGGCGACGAAGCTCAGCGATCGCGTGAGGAGGAGGTGCTTCAACTGCTGCACCACCGACACGAGCACCTGGAGGCGGAGCAACCTCTCCCCGGGCAAAGTCGTACGTCCTTCATCACGAATCATCCCCTTTGTTCGTTCATCTACTAACCCATCTATCATCATCGCTCCTATCTACGTAGCTCTGCAACAAGTGTGGTCTCTTCGAACGCACGCACTCGCGTCCCCGCCCAGAGCAGTTCCCCCACAAGCGCGGGCCCCTCGCCACGACCTCCCTCCAGCGCCGCACCCCGCCCGCCCAACAAGGTCAAGGTCAACCCCAACACCAGCTCCCCCCTCACGCTCAACAGCAGCAGCAGCAACATTCCCAGCATGTGCAGTACGGCGGGGGCCAGCAGCAGCACACGCTCCCGCCCATCGGCGGGCAGTACACCTACAGCCACCCGAGCATCGCGCCGCTCAGCGGGGGGCCGGGCGACCGGCATGGTGGGCTGCCCGGCTTGGGGCCTTGGGTGGACAACGGGCCTCCCCCTCCTCAGTCTCAGCAGCAGGGGCACTCGCAGCATGGGCCGAACTCGCATAGTGGACCTGCGAGCCATGGGTCGCATGGGCCGAGCTCGCACAATGGCGGTAATGGTAATGGTAATGGTGGTGGAGGGGCGTCGGGGTCGGCGAATGGGAATGGGAATGGGAGTGGGGGTGGGGGTGGGGTGGGAGGAGGGAGAGTGGGGGCGGGAGTCCGGGGTTGACGAGTCGGTTGCCGACGCCGCCGCCGAGCTTGAGTAGGAGTGTGAACACGAGTGGGGAGAGTCTTAGGGAGGATGGGAGGGATGGGCGCGAGTAGAGCCGAGGTCGATGGTCGATGCGAGGTCGGTGTCGAGGTCGGTGTCGAGGTCGAGGTCGGTGTGAGGATGAGGTGGAATGTGAAATGTTTCTTTTCTTTTCTTTATGCTGTTTTCTTCCCATAGTTGCGCGACGGCGTCGTCGTGTTCTCTTTCTCTTTCTCTCTCTACCTTAATCCCTCCTCATTCTTCCTTCTGTTGCGACTCGTTCTCGACGTTCCCTATTCATAGTTGTTTGTTGTATTGACCGACGCTCTTCGGCTCGGTATCATACGTATCCTTTCTTCTTTCTTTCTTTCATTCTCGCTTCTTTCTCGCTCGTAGCCTCGTACTGACTGACTTGTTTGTGTGTTTTACTCTACTCGATACTTGATACTCGATACTCGTTCGTACATGTGTGTTGTGTTTGTGTATTGTTCGTGCTTGCTCGTATTTTTATTATAAACTTTGTTTTGGCAAACTTTGGGTGCGACGAGTGCGATGGGACTAGTACTGATGCTTAGGGGTGAGTACGATTAGGGCTAGGGAGAATGCCGCCTAGAGAGCGAACTGTACCTGGGGTAAGGATCATCGCAAGAAGGTCGGTCGGTCGGTCGCTCCTGCGATGAAGAAATCAATCTATTTTGGTGGTGCGTTCCTGGTAGTGCGCGGTCGGTCGGGGAGTTCGTGTATCATGATGAGGTATCAGGATGTTAGGGAGAAGCGCGATGCATATGCGGATTTGGGTTTTGCCATTTGGCGCCTGTGGTATGTGGGGGCTTGCTTCTATGTGGCTTGGACTCTTGGGGGAGGTGGAGCGGGGTGGGAGACGGTGATTGAGTGTTTGAAGACCGGGGTCGAACGGGGATTCTTGTGGTTATTTCGATGGGGGTGTGATTGGAGGGATTGATTTGGCGCTTAAGTTTTACTGAGGGTATGTAGGCGCTTTGGTAGGGTTTGTTGGACTCTTTCTCTAGGTATATTGGATTGGATAGTATATGCGTCATAGATTTGGATCTCTAGTATGGGAAGGTATTCCGTTGGTACAGGTTAGAGTATATGCTAACATCTACGACTTTCGAAGCTTGAGAAAGGACGATCTGATGCCTCCTATAATCTGGCCCGCTTACCTTTCCCCAGTGCGCCAGTACTGGCGATTCTCCCTCCATGATAGGGTAGGTAAGTGGTGGGTGGAAGTGCGACTTGATAGGTACTGCACTGGCCTTCTGGAGAAACGGGTTCCGGAGTCGCTCGCAGAACGCAGCAGTGATACGTGCGTGATTCAAGAGAGGATTCATGCTCAGAAAGTGCGATGGATGTACGATGTACGATGTACTCTGAAAGGTTCTAGATGGGTGTAGTAGTCTGCGTGTCTGCCCTGCTGATTCTTGGATGTATGCGCGGAAGAAGGTTGATATCGATGCAGCGACGTCTCAAAGATGCTGATGCTCAGGATCAACACGCTCTCGAACGAACGGTCGCTCGAAGCGTCGAACGCTTTATTTCATATAAAGGAGAGTACGAGCGAGAAGTGGGGGCGGAGAAGCCATGGAATCGAAGCAGCACGGATGAACGCACGTATAAAACGTCATGCTGCTGCGTCGAGTGCGGAGGGGGAGTCAAATGAGGAGAGGATCTGGGGATTCGGTCCTAGCTTCCTCTTCCCAATCCATCTGAATCCGAGTCCTCGTCCCCGCTACCCCCTCGCTTTGATCTTCTTTCCCCTCGAGCCACGGTTCTTCGCGCCTTCGCGCGTTTAATAACGCTAAAGCTAACAGCTAGGTATGCGTGCTATGTACATCCTACGTAGCGGTGGCGCTGCATCACCATCGGTGTTCAGTCTATGAACTTTAGTGCCTCTGTCAATGATATGATATGATACAATCGAGGAAGCCTGATCGATCGATGGATGGACGGGCGGACGCTCTATCAGCTTTCTCGGAAATCGAACTTACTTGTATGTATGTGGAGGTACTATATCACTGAATCACTGTATCACTGCTGTATCAGTCTATCATGATTTTATCATATCACTTTTGACTGTATCAGTGATCCCTGCCCCGCCCAACGCAGCCCAAAGTGTTCGTATATGATAATATAGCCCAACTGTCTTCTACTTTATTTTCCGACCTCGTTTGTTCTTTCTCCGGGCATGGACGGTCTCAGGGGTACAAGCATCAGCTGCCGTATCACATATGGTATCATATCCACGCTTCCCAGTTTCATGAATTCGAAGCAAAGAAAGTTCATTCGCAAGTAGGCAGACCGGGGTACATCGTACATACTTACAGCCCAAGATGGTACATAGCCTCGACACAAGACCTACCTCTACCTACCTCCGCTTGTGAGAGCGGGAGTAGTTGAACCTGCCCAGGATGGGCGCAATAATCAATCGATGGGAACATATGTACCATCTGATGCTGGACCCATGTGCGAGGAGCCTGCAAGGGGCGCCTCGGCCCTCGGTGTGTTGCGAGGGGCGAGGGGATGGATCAGAGGGTTCTGATGTTTTATCATATGGGTGTGATCCGTGTCGTATGTATGGGTGTTTATGTTTATGGCTACGTTTACGTGACCGAGGAGAAGGAGGGAGGAATGTAGGCGCCGGGGTACGAGGAGAGCTGGAATAGGTAAGTACATATAGGGGTGTTGAGAATATACATGGGTGATAAGTATAGGTCGGTACGTGGATAGGTACGTGTGAGGCTGGAGCGAGCGCACGGAGGATCGTGCTTGTTCTCAAGTCGCGACTCGGCGTAAGTAACTGCGGAGGTGGCGCAAGCGGTATCCATAGCTATGAGGAACTGCTGCTCACACAGTGCGCATGTGAAATCGCTGTAGATGAGAAAAGGGCGCCGGGGATGGTGAAATGGGGCCCGGGCTTCCACGGGCTTGACTAATTGGATTGGGGTAGGCTCTCTTGCACGGCGAGCCCTGCATAGTCGGGTGTGCGATATACCGAGGGGTTTTTCAAATGTACTCGGCGGAAGAAACGCATATATGTGGTCGAAAGTGAGCTTCAAGCTGGGCTTCGTGGGGTACGACTAGATATTGGATGGAGGAGCGTCTCTGGGTACCGCCGCGAAGTCTCTGGACGGATATATACATGCATACATGCACCCACGCGCACGGAGTTATGTGGGTCCGTGTATCGTGTAGGTAGGGCTGTGGCTTGGCCCTGCTTGGCCTCGCTGGACCAATTGCAAGAGGGATATGTTTAGGCGCCGAGGCGGCCGACGAGCTCGGGCACGAGGTAGCGTTCGCCAGTTAAGCTTTCTACTGCGCCGGAGGTGTCCTCGTGCCGCACTACCATCCTCCGCAAGTGACTCAAGAGAGTCGAAAACGCACAGGTACTGCGGTATTTGGTACCATCGCGGAGGTACGAGCATAGGCGATTAATCAAGCCATCGCAGCCTGCGTCATCCATCGTATGTATGGTGATTGGTGGTGGGTGATGAGAACATTGTAACGGGGGTAGTTGGGATTGTGCCCCTTGTGATGATGGATAAATGAAATCAGATGTAGTCAGATGTCCAGGCCTGCATCCATATGGCGATAGCACGGCTACTTAGTTTTCTCGCCTGAGGAGTTTGGGCGCCGACGCAGCACTGGGTGTGAGTGAGCTGGAAGGGATCGATGGCGTTGCATGGCCTTGTTCCCGTGTCGGACTTAGGATATGTTCTCCTATGGCAGCCTATGGCACAGCATTCTACCAGATATACTTAACAAGGTTTGAGTTTGGGCGAGGGGCGTGGCTAAGTGGGAGTCTGTGGTGAGATGCGTACCAGCGTCTTCTATGTGTATGGTTTATACGGGATTCTTGCGCTGTATGGTGTCGGGAGGGGCGTCTAGATTAGATATGCATCGCCCTGGAACCTCGTGTAGGCAGTTCTTGGTCGTTCAAATTTCACCCTTGGTGTGCAGTGGAACGGATGGAGGTTCAAGTGCGTTGCGATGAGGTCATCGATTTGACGCCCAAGTTGCAAGTGCGGAACAGACGAAGGATCAAGCCACAGTGTGATCCATTCTCCCTCATCCCGTCTCATATGTGCCTCGATGAATACACTTAGCTGTGATCATACATAGCCTGTCATAATCATGGAGCCCCGCGATCATCATCCCACTATAGAAGAACTTCCAAATGTATACCAACACGAGCGAAGGTGATAAGAACAGTGATATGATCAGGGTGATGGACATACACCGATTTCTCGAAGGTATATTTACAGTAGGTAGTTCACCGAGTAGAAGGGTGTATGATTGAGGTAGTGCGGGGTGGTGGCTCCGATTCAGGGAGGCCTGCGATTATAAAGCGATTATACCAGGAAAAGATATCTAAAGATCGTCAAATAAGTTGGAGGTAAAGGCTCTAGGCCCAGTGTGCCCCACCCCTCTGTCCGCTTGAATCCCCTATAGTACTCACTAAGCTCGAGTGGAACGCGTATCCGGATAGAATCAGGCCAAAGGACTCAAGGAAGCACACCCCTACTTCCAAACGCCAACGAGTTCCTTACCAGTCGGATATTCTCCTCAGCGAAGCAGCGATCATCCCCTAACGCTCGAAGCCTTTCCTCATAAAATTAAACGAAAGGTGCGTCACCCAACGTTCGCGGGTGGCCATAGCATTTAGATTGATTCGCACCGTTCGACGATGCACAGTGGCACAGTGAGGCTATCTGATATAGCAGGCTTCACCCCGGATGCAGGCCCGGCTGCCTAGCATGCGACGAGGATGGCATCGCGAACTGCGACAATGTACATAATAGACGTCGCTAGAGGATCAGACTTTGTTCCAGAGCCTAGATCCGGGGTGTTGGTGCCTTACAAGTTGTCTTCCTTTCGACCTCCTTAGTCGTTCGTTGTTTACATCATCCTTGCTCGATGTTGAGCTCGTAGTATCCTCCACTCCGGATGGTCGGTAGTTCACCGTTCGCCGACTGGCAATTTGATCTAGTCCAAACTTGGAGGTAGGTGGGCTCAGCTGACCCGATTATCCAGGGGGTTCGACACTTCTCCATGAATCTATACTCGTTCTGGGCAACTCTCCTCACGTTCTACTTGGTTGAATTCAGTAGATGTCGAAACCTCCGAATATCCTGTGGTCCTTAAGTGCCGCACAGCCCGCGCTCGAATAAACATAAGGTGGAATTTCGAAAGTGCGTCGCCGAAGTGGTATGTCGACTAAGTGATAAGTTCCCCCACTTGAGCTGACGACCTTTTGACGAAGGCCTTTTCAAAGTGCGTGCTAAACGCACCAATCCGTCCCGGATGCCGAGATTAATCGTGCAATATGAAGCCAATATTAAATTTCAGTACACGAGCCAGAAGTCCTGTCCCAAGAGAAAACCCAGGGTGGCCGAATTGTTTATTCTCATTCCTAATGGCGCTGGCTGTATTAGACAGTTAGCAGGTATGGCCGTGGAGAGAACGCGTTGGGAACACCTATGACGTCTGGTGAGAATCCATCCATCCTTCTGCTTTGTGATGATAATGCGTGTTCCCAGAAGCCGTGGAACGTTGAACGAGCATCTGGCTTTGACGTATCTTCGCAGCTTCTATCAGGTGGACGCGAGTACTTCCTGCACACGGATCTATATTCGCGGTGCTTTGGCATAATTGAATTAGACATATCAGGAAGAGTTCCGTTTCCAGGGTTCCTTCTGTTCGTACCTCGACCAGGCCATTTCGCCAACATTCTCTGGGAATCGGACATTGTTCAGTAGCGATCATTAAGTGCATTTGAGAATTTCCAAGTATGCATGTATATTCGGGGGAATCGGCGAATCAAAGCGGAGGGACTTCGAGCGGGTTCAAGTCGACCATTCAGGAGAGTACAAGATGGATGCCATATAGTTGTACGTTAATACACGAGGAAAGTGCGGGGATGCGAACTAGAGGACGAATTCCGCTACTAGTTTGTGTCAGGATATGAGATCCAGGCCTGCAGCCACCTTCAGAACCTCAAGTTGCTGTCGCAGTGGCGAGCGGGATGGTCGTTGATACAGCACCGCACTGTGAATCTGGTATCGGAGTAGCCGACGCAGGTCCGTACTGTATAGGGTTGCACCCCGGAAGTTCCTTGAGATCTATTCAAAACGATTATCCGTAAGCTCTCCATTAACGCGCAAGGGAGATTAAACAGCCTTACAAGTTCCCTCTGTCACTTCTTCGACCTGAACGGACTTCGAACACGAGTTCATCTCCTCGTCGGTCTGCAGTGTCAACCCACCCTGATCCCGGCATGTCTCAGGTTGGCCGAAAATATCAACGCAGTTGTCCATGGCACGCTGGAGAGCGTCTCCCTCCCATCCGAACAGGTAGTCTCCGTGGTGTCCGAATCCAGTTCTAAGACCATTGAACAAACGTCAGTGGTCAGCGAGTCTCGCTAGAGTAGAGCACGACGCACGGATCGCCCATACTCAGGACCAGAGGCTGGCTTCCGTCTGTAGGCCAAACATCGTGGAACTTTGGTGTATCCCAGACCGTTTCGAGGAAGACCATGGGGATGCGAACCGGGTGCGTCGATGGGCAGGCTCCATCCATGAGAATAATCCCAGCATTTGGGTTGACGGTACCTTGCATGAAGGATACGTGACTCTAAATCGTTCAATTCAAGGAGGTCAGGATGAGCGACGGAACTCAAACTTCAGGTAGTTCTGTATCACATACACTGTGGTCAGGCGTATCCGTATTCTTTCCATCCCAGCACCTGTTGCATATTGTCCGATGAGAAGGTACGTCGAAACGAATGACGGGCGACTCACGAAGGGAAGAAGGTGTTCGAACGTATACCACCTGGACATTTCTTTTTCGGGAGCTCGAATGTATCGTATGGACCTCCACCAGGGGGGAAGCTATTGCTTGGGTCGCCGAAATCTTTACTTTCCCAGCACCGGAAGGTCAACGACCATGCTTCTGGAGATGTTGGATCGAGAGCCGGACGGCTTCGCCTCATGGGGTCGCCTGTGATCATTCGGAAACCCTGTGTGGTCATTCTCAATATCGAATACGCTTGAGACGTGACTTGGCGCGTACCTTGGGAAACGCAGTCACTTTCTCGCTCGTTGGTGGCTGTATATAGTAGACTGTCATCCCGCCATGCGGAAGGCCGACGAATGCATTTTCAATTTGGGGCACCTCAGCGCCCAGTGAATAGTCGTTCAGAATCTATGGAATGTATGCTTACTCGAATGTATGAGCCGTTGGGGTGCTTGAAATACATCACAGCAGTCCAATAGTTCGACTTATTCTCTTTGAAGCGGCATGTTGTGCACGTTGCGATGTTGGGAAGGTCGAGCGATGGGTCCATCGTCAAATTGAATCTAGTCACCATATCAGCACACGGCGGGCCAGGAAAGGTCACCTATGGGGTATGACTGACGCATTCTACAATAAATTCAAATATTAGATTGTCAATACACTTTGCTACGTCCTTGGGAAGAACTTCGGTGAAACTCACTCCTCCAATAATTTGGTGAAGATGAGGGGATACGACACCAGGAGTCACCAATCTGCGGCGTTGAGGTTCAGCTCTATATGAGAGAAGTATATCGTGAAGGTTTTGCTCACGGGTCAAATCGCTCGGTGACCAGCTGGCTGCAGGGAAACCTAATAAGCGCCCGTGCCGATGAGGCGACGCCGGCGATAGCCAGGAGGGACGTCCAGAGAACCATAATTAAACTTGGTAGGGGACTGGATACAGGGCGGGGTCTTGATTTCGAGCTATCATTCTATTTATCCATTGTCAGAGCAGGTCATACGGGGTGAGGAGCTCCGTTGCTGATAGGATGTTGTCGGACGAAGATTGGATACTTCGAGGCAATATCGGGGTGTGAGGTCACAGAGAAGCAGCGGCTTGGAGTAGCCAATAGTGTCGCTGTGTTTGTCTGAAGAAGAGCTTGTCAACCCAAGCCGAGAGCGATAGAAGCAATGAGTCCTAATTTCGGCCGAGGTTTAGGATAATTGTTCTTTGGTACTCAACCGCCTGGTAGAGACGGTTTAAACTTTATTCCAGTGACAATTGAGTGACAAGATGTACGACTTAATGTTGAATGACAAAGTCCACTTGCAGAACACACAGCAGCAAACTGGATATAGTGCTCGTAGTATCCTCATCAACATTGATGTATGGCACATAAGCCTACCTGCGGGTCAACTCACTCGTCTTTGCCCAGCAAAAGAGCGCTAATCCATATTCCCTAGGGCGTTTCCCTTCACGTAACTGGATTTTGGATATCGTATGCATAGATTCCCTCATGCTCCGTGTATCATCAGCTAGACTGTACGAAACTCACATCTCATGGGGATGCGTTCGAGTCATATCCAGCGTCACGGGCACACGCTCCTGCAGTACAAAATCAAGCCGCCCAGATTGTTCTCATACCCACCATGCCTATCCTGAGCGCCGATACATCCCCTCAGACACCGATCCTCTACTCTCCTTCGCGGAGGCTAATGATCACGACGCCAACGCCCGAACACGACGCACAAACCACCATTCTCCGTACGGACCCTACAGCAAGGCGATACCTCCCAAGCCACCTCCCTGAGGCCATGACTATCGACGAGGCACGCGAGCGTCGAGAATCCCGAGCTAAGGACCCAAGCATCCTAGACCTCAACGTCCTTGTCCAGCAGGAAGTCGACGGTCCGTACATCGAACTTGCAGGCTCGCTCGGTATTTCAAAGATATACAAGTACCAGCGCTCGTGCGAAATCGGCATACTCGTTGCGACGAAGTATCACGGCCAAGGTTTCGCGTCGGAAATCTTCTTCACAGTTTGGACATACCTGTTTGAGGAATTGAAGCTGCACAGGGTCTCGCTTGAGACGGCTATGGCGAACGCGCCCATGCGAGGGTGGCTGGAGAAGGTGGCTGGAGTCGTTCAGGAGGGGATGAGGAGAGAGTGCTGGACCGATAATGAGGGCGGGTGGATCGATGTGGCGAGCTATGCAGTTTTGGATTGGGAATGGAGGGAGCGAGTGAAAGGACGATTAGAGGCTAGGATCGGACTCGAAAACAGTAAATAGAACTAGATGTTACGGTACCGATTATGTTGGATCCCCGCTCTTGTGATGCAATATGCAGGAAGGAAAGCCCGCCTAACTGTTGCTCGGTCCCGAGTCAAACAGTTCGAGCAACGTGGAAGAACGAGAACGAGCAAATGTCGGATTCCATGCAGCTGGACGAGGCATGGGACGACCGCGCTTGCTTATACACATCCCTGGTACCACTGCAATTTGAATACCATTGGGTTGGTCCCCCCTTCAACGTGGCATGGCCGCAAGTTACAACCGGGAACGGACAACACATGCTTCCGGAAGGAGATTGCTACGCATTGGAGTTCTGGCCTCCCATGGCTGAGGCTTCCGCCGCTGAGAGGAGAGTGGATGTTGTAGCATGTTTGAGAGAACGGGAGAAGAGATGTTTTGGCCAGAGGAGATTCAGAGACCCGCATATGTCGCTTTGGTTGAGGAGTAGACGATGAGTCTTGTATGTCAAGGCCAAAGAGCTAACGGGATGGGCTGCGTGGACCAGGTCGGACCAGGGTTTAATTCCTGGTATTCGTAGCAGGGCACCGCCGTAGAAAGAGGTGATGATGGTTCGATGGAAGAGACAATTTCCACCCCAAACCGATCCCTTTCTGCCAGGAAGTCCCACGATCACGAGTCCTCTTAGTGCCGATAAGATAAGATCCCTTCATCGAGAGCAAGATAGGAGTTGCGGGGCCAGGGTGAGCTATATAGTAACCTTCTTCAAGATGCCGCAGCACGATTTCTCGTTGTAACAGTGGTATTTCGCATCGCGCGCCCTGTGACAAGGCGGGAGTGCGCAGATTTCGCACACGAAAGGTTGCCAATCTCGAGGAGGAAGAAAGAATCTGTATTGTTACCTCATGGACCCAGGACCTATGCATGGTACATGAGTTTCAAGTCCGAAAAAGTGATTACATGCCGAGAAGCACACGAATGCTACATGACGTCCACCATCCGGCATGATGCTGCGGACAAAGATAGTAGCACCAATAAAAGGGCACTAGTGGTAAATTTATCAAGCTCATAGCCTCATACAACATGGACATTCTCGTCAACACCACAATAGCGACCACAGAACGCTTCGCCACCTCCACTGACGGAACCCAAATCTTCGCAAAGGCGGTGGGAGGACCCGCGGCTCCCGAGCATTGTGTTCGTCCACGGGTTTGCTCTCAGCGCTCTGGTATGGACTAGTATTCTACATGAGAAGAAGCTCTTAAAATACTTTCAAATGGTAAGTGGGCTTCAAGGACTTGTACTCGACCTCTCTCTATCCATGCCGCTAAATGCTTCCTCTATAGATTGCGTATGACCTTCGTGGATTCGCAAGAAGTGACAAGCCACGCACTGCCTCTGACTATAGTTCACAGCTTGTGGCAGACGACTTCATTGCGGTCGCAAAGGCGTTTAACGCTACAAAGCCATTATTTGTAGGTTGATCAGTACCAACTTCCTCTTCCTCACCTGAAACGACGATCATTGATGTATCACTAATTACAGGAGTCTCGGAGGTAGGCGATATGACATCGCCGATTAGCTCCTTAGCTCACGACCCACTTCGTTAAGATCCTATGCTTCAGATATTCTTCAACATTATGGAACCGCCGCTCTATCCGGTATTGTGTGCACAGCTTCGCTCCCCTACAGCTCCGACGCAATAAGCAACCCCGACACTCAATCGGCCACCCTCCCCGGCTTCGTCGATCTCTCAAACTCTACCCTCGCCCTTTCAAGTCGCATCGAATTCACACGCACGCTCTTCAACGAGCCTGATCGCGTACCTACAGAAGTCCCCTAGATCTGGAGTTGGATGGGAAGTACAATATTCGTCGATCCGGCAGTAGTGCCCTTAGTCGGCGGAGGTCGGGGCTCAGAATACAAGTAATCTCGAGGAGGCCGCCCGGAAAGGCCTGCCTTTATTCGTGTTGACAGGGGAGGCGGATAACATCATACAAAAAGCGGATCGCATTTCTGGTAGATATGGGCAGAAATGGGTACCGATATGCATTTCTGTTGAGCACTGCAGAAATGGGGTAGATCCAATATCTGCTGTGCTCAGCAGAAATGTAGTCGATATCAGATCTGCTGAGTGAAACAGAAATGTAGCCGGGATCAGAACTGCTGGCCTCAGCATATCTGCTAGTCGGATCATTTCTGCAGCTGTTCCCAGATGCGCAGTAGTACACAGAACCGTGGCCGTACAAGCCCATTGATCCCAGGGGGAACCATGTTGATTAAGTACTACATGCTAGACATCAAGTGTACGGTAACGAGTCCGTCGCGAAGCGTCCGATTTAACAAGGGGGTTATGGGTGGGAGAAAGTACAAGTGAGTCCAAGTGCGAAGCGTCCATCGATCTCAAAGGGACGGAATAGAGAAAGAAGCCGACTCCAAAGCAGAAGAGGAGCAAAGATATACGAAGAAAGAAAAGCTAAGAATGACTGGCAACGGACGAAGCACGATTGGTTCCAGCTCGGGGAGGAAGAACACGGGATGGAGGGCGCGGCGGGCCTTTCGACTTGCGCACCGACGCAGGTACAGGTCTGGAGGAGCCAGCCGGCTGCGAAGCCTGGGTCGGTACAGGCGGAGGAGCACCCCAGGATGGCGTAGCGTGAAGGATGGGCCGCTTCGAGCGAGGAGGTTCGGATACCTGACGGTCCTTACGTTTCAGGGACGAAGGCGACAGTCCGGTGTTGTTGTCGTACTCGTGCACCCTGAACGGACTTCGAGCTTCGAGGATTTGGGCCGACGGTTGTTGCTGGATGTGAGGGGAGGCCGGAGGCGAGGGCGTGCGCTTAACCGGATAGAATGGACCTTCGCCTTCGTCATCGTCCGAGTGAAGTTCGTCCCAGCTCACCGGTCTGTCTTCTATCGGAACTAATGCCCATAAACGTTCCTGATGCAGAGTTGGTCAGTGAGTATTATGGTTGAGCATTGGTCGCATACTCACCTGCCTCTGAGCGAGTGTGACGTCCCAGGGATGCTTGGAACCGAAGGCAGCGACGATCCGCACCTCACGTGTGAGATCGCGCGCCTTGAGATAGTTACCAGCCTTCTCAGCATTGCAGCTTGAGACGAAAAGGTTTTTGACGGCGGGGTTCATGTTGAGATAGTCCCCAAATCTCGTGGGAGCCTATCAAAGTAAGAATGAGCTCGGGACCCTGGTACAAAAGGCGAGACTGACCTTTTGAGCTGTGGCCTTCGTTACGCGCGAGGCATCATTCCCGCCAGAGCTACTGCCTGGGGGAGTCTTGGGCAAAGGAATGTGCACGCGAGCTGGGTGCGGGGAACGAGCATGTGAGTTCGATCCGCCGGAACGTGGTGGAGTCGCAGTGGGTCGACGAGACCCGCTGTTCGAAGAGCCAAAGCGAGTCGGTTCTTCTGCAGCGTATCGAGGGTGTTTGTGCTTCGAAGCTGAGCCACTGAAGGATAGTTGAGTATCGGTGTATTGCAGTTAGGATATCAACTTACGGTGTCTCGTAGAAGTCGTCGTCGCCATGGTCATGGGTCGATTGCTGCTGGTGACGAGGCGTGGGGCTGCGAAGTCCAAAGATCAATACAATAGAGTTGCGTACTTCAGAAAAGCATCTTACGGTTGAGACTGGTCTTCTGCAGGTGTGCGTCTCTCTTCACGTTGATGCTCCCCAGCCTCCCCTTCACGTCGACGCTCCCCAGCCTCCCTTTCACGTTGATGCTCCTCACGTAGACGCTCCTCACGTTGACGCTCCCGATGTCGACGCTCCTGACGTCGACGCTCCTCAGCCTCCCCTTCACGTTGACTCTCCTCGCGTAGACGGTCCTCACGTTGACGGTCCTCATGTTGACGCTCCTCCGCCTCCCCTTCACGTCAATGAGCCACCTCAGGCTGAGGTAAACGACGATGGGGCGCCCGGTCAGCCTCAGCCATGTGCCTGCCCTGTCGTCCATGGGCTTGGGGTGCAGGAGAGCGCCGACTAAAGAGCGATGTTGATTAGAGGGTGAACGACTGCGAGATGAGACGCACCGTTGATCGTTCTGATCCTCAGGCTGAGCCGCAGCAGCTCTGGCAGCACGCTGGCGTCGAATCCGTTCGACTGGGTCGTCATCCTTGTCCGCTTCTGGGCGATTTTGACGTCCCCTGCCCTTTGGGCCTCGTGTCAGGTCCACGACCTCGCTGGAAACTGTACTCAGAGATATGATCGAAGCCTAGAAGGGAATGCACCTACCGATTAAGCCAAGCAAGTGTTTCGGCTGTCCAAGCTTCATCCTCATCGAGGAGGCGACGCATGTACTGATAGAAATCATCAAAACAGAAAGAACCATCTACTACTGACCACTGCGGCATCGATGATGCAGAGACACGAAGCTACGAAAGATACCGAGAGTGAGCATGGAGGACAACTTTGACTAGAAGGACGACGTACCTGGACGACCACATAGCAGAGAATCTGCTTCGTAATCTTGGTTATCTGATGCTTCACGGCGGTTGAGGGGTTCTTCGATGTGGAATCACCACCGTACGTGGCAGAGGAGCCAACGCACAGCAGGTTGCATGCCTATTACGGCTCAACCGTTCAGCGTACATTCAATGGTTGTGAATACACGTACCCGTGTGATGAGCGGAGACTGGAAGAGTCCTTCTTCTTCGTTCTCAGGATTGTACTGGTGGCCAAACGGATACATGAGTGCCGGCCATCTCCCAGCGGTGATTGGGATTCGCCCGGCATCACGATCGGCCTCAAACTTCCTGCACAATAACATCAGTGCCGGCGTCGTGGATGGGGCAGGCTGCGGGGTATAACTCACTCATGGTCACTGTCAAAGAGTGCAATGTACTGTAACGGGCACAAGAGGCGTCCAAATGTGAGGCTCCTAAACCCACGGAGACTCTTATCGCTGATGGAGAGAATCCGAGGTTCATACAGGTCGTTAAGCGGGTCTTCGAGAACAAGGCCAGATCCTGCAGCGGTCTTCATCGTTCTCGTATGCGCTTCGCGACCGCCATCTGCTGCCTTGTCAAGCTGTTGAAGTGAGCCCATACACCTCGAAACGAATCACTGATGGGGAGGTCACCAAGGAGCAAAAGTACGTGAAGAGCTCAAGATCCAAGCGAAGAAGGTTCCGTGCGGTTGAGTGCAGGCGTGGAATCACGCCTTTCAGATCCTCGTAAGCTGTGTGATCCTCATCGGTGTACCTTCTGTATGTTAGAAAGAATCTAAAGCACCAACGAATGCATGCTTACTCGCCAAACTCCGGGCTGGGAATGTTGAGACCGCAGCTGATCATTCTTGAGGGCAGAAGGTAAGGATGTACGAGCATAGGGATAATGCGAGCCTTAAGCGAGTATCGATGGACGACCTCGCAATCGGACCTGAAATGGCGTTAGGCGGGGTAATCTAAAGTACGAGAATGAGCATATAGACGTACTTTGGCCCTTTTGCAATCATCTCCCTCAAACCCTCTGCTAAACATGCGACGTGCTGAAAAAACCAAATAACCCTGTTTTAAATAATGTCTATCGACAGGGATCCGCTTTAAAGACCACAATATTTAAAGACTTGCCTGGTAAATTTGCTACAGCTCTGGCCGGCAATGCTTGCACCCGTCCGACCGGCTTTAAAGACCACAGTATTTAAATACTCGGATAATTACGCTCACACACACACGCTACGGCTCCGCCCGCAATACTGGCACCTCGATTTAAAGACTCGCTTTAAAGACTAGTCCGCTATTTAAAGGTCACACAACAGTTCTGCTTTCTGGGGTCTTTAAAGAGTGCATTCTTTACCAAAGGGCTCGAGTATTTAAATAGTCGATTTATTAGAAATGATGGTATAGTATATAAAGAAATCACAGTATTTAAAGAGTTTGGAATACCTACTTACTTCCCTCTCCCTCACCGTCACTGCTCTCCGGCTTATAGTCAACGATAGTTCCATCCTCAAGCTCATACGCCCACCCCTTAAACTTCTTCTTCTGCGTTGGCTTCTTCGATTTCCTGCCGGTTGCATTTGATGACCCTTTTTCCCCCCGCCGATTGCCGCCCCTCTGAGTCGCCTCCTTTTCCACAGTGCGCATTGAATTAGACGTGGGTTTTTTCGGCCCTTCCGCCTCAATCCGCGACCGGAGTTTTCGGGGACCCTCGTCACTTGGCGCTGCGTCCGATGCCTTTCGTTTGCCATTGTTGATCGGGGTAGGGTTGGCCTCAGGCGAGCAGTGTCGTGAGGCGGGAGCTGGGGATGTATGATGGATAGACCGAGGGCTCGGAGGCTGTGAAGCGTGAGGGGTTGGTGTTCCCGGGAGCTCCAAAGGGGTCGAGGCGGGAGCTGGGGATGTATGGTGGGTAGACCGAGGGCTCGGAGGCTGCGAAGCGTGAGGGGGCGGTGTTCCCTGGAGCTCCAAGGGAGTCGGGGATATTTGACCTTGAGGTGTGTTACCCAGTTTTAGTGCCTCGCACGCAGCAAGAAGCACTTTCTCGTCCTCAGGGGTCGCCAGCTTCAACGAAGTGTCGACCTCATCGTCCTGATACTCATCGCCGGCCGTCTGTTCTTCTTCGAGATGGGCATTGTGACTCAAACGGCGCCTTACAATCTCGTTTCGGGTGCGGAAGCGAAATGGGGTATCGGAGCCTTGCAGCTTGATGATCATCTCTGCAAGGTCCATCGTCTCGCGTACACTGGTTGGCCTGATTGTACTCGGTAACGGGTACTTCTCGAGATCAATATAGACGTCAGGGTGGGTGATGATATCATGGAGAGGGATCGAGACCATTTCTGGCTCTGACGGCCATGTTTGATCTTTGAATTTGTGAGTATGGAGTCTCTGCACAGAGGAATATAGACCGGCTTACCCCACAGCTCGTTGAAGTATTGAGTAAAGTACCCTTGTAGCTGTGCCCCGCTAACTGCCAGCAAATCTACTGATGGGAAAATGGGAGCACCGGTCGTGTCAGTGGGTAGCTTCGCACTTGGTTCCGGGCACCCTAACGCGAGGAGTTAACTATGTATAATGATCGAGCAAAGCAAATATGACGTACGTGGTAGGAGACGATCGGCAAGAACTCGCCACTCATCCACCTGTTGCTCGTTATCATCCGGAACAAAGGACAAAGCCTGGTCGGTCAAAGCATCATATCCCGTGTGAGCTCTGCCGGGGCATGACGTCAGAAATAAAGCCATTAAAGTACAACAGGAAGGTAAACGCACATGCCAGACGTGAGAGATCCATCACTTCGGCGCAAGGCAAAGCCAAATTTGATGAGTACCGAGCCCAAGTTTTTACGCGCACACATTTCTCGGAACGCCTCGGTCATTATGAAAGGAAAGTACTCCTGATTTCTATCTCGCAGAAGTATAAGTATATTGGGTGTGGCATAAGAACTAGAACAACGCACTCTTCAACGTCCGAGGCAAATGACTCTTCTTGCAAATTCCACGCGTCCTTTTCATCATCTGTAAGTCCGTTCCACAAGTTCGCAATCGCAACGTTGCGCAGGGCACCACCGGAGAGTCGTTTCGACCGATCGACCTTTTCTTGCTCGATAGCACCGAGCCGTTTGACCTCGTCTTCTATTTCCAAAAGGTGGGCGTCGATCCAGTGGTCCCGAGCCGGGTAATGACCTTTCAAAATTACAAATGCGCGTCGTATAGCCTTGTGTATCCGCTCGACGTCTTGCGCAGATCCAGGGAGGGGCGCGACGGGTGTTGCTATTCCTGGAGTGCGTTGGGCCGGTGCTGTTAACGTGTGCTTTCTGACGTATACTTGGTGATATTTATTTGTAAAGAACGCCATGATTTGCTTAAAATACAGTCAGCTACAGCAGGTAAATGTGATTGCACGAGTCTGACTTACATCGATCCAAAACTTGAGCTGTTTTCCGCGTTCGAGGGATGCTTGTTCGTCGTTCTCGTCTACGGGAAGGGGTGGCACACACTGAGAGAATGCCTCGGACTCCTCAAGTATTCGTTTGGCCTCGCTTTTCTTCCACTTCGTGTGTTTGGTTGTGAACCCTTTGGCGTCGCGGTTCTGAGAGTCTATCCATTGATACATGGAAGTGGCAGCAGAGTCGAGCACAGAAAGCTGAGACGGCGTAAACGTGTTGTTGCGGCGACCGCGCCCAGAACCCTTCTTCGGCTTCTGGTCATGAAGAGGTGAAACAGTACTCATTGTGGAGGAAGTCTGGGGTGTTGGAGCGAATCAGTGTAGTACGAGCAAAACGAGCAAATTCTGAGGCCTTATATATTGGAGATGTCTAGCCACACTCATTGTCCCATTCTCACAATGGGATGACAATGGATCCTGATTGTAAACGACTGCTTTGACCAAAGCGTGCAGCGCGCATTTCGCGTTTAACAATGCTTGATCAAAGCGCGTGCAAAGCACGTCTCAGACGTTCGGGTCAGCACAGCCCAACCGCAATGTTTGTTTCGCAATACGCACTTATGAGGAGTATATATAGAGCAGGCGAAAGTGTCTGAGGTAGCCATACACCTGTCTCCCCAACTTACTGTCTCCACAAGTGTCTCCACCAATGCCTCCCGCTGTTCCCCGGAGTCTCGAATATCAGATCCTTGATGGATTTGTGATTAAACGGCTTCCTTCAGCTGGATCGTGCCCTGCAGGAGGTCAGCATATTTACAAGCTCTCTATGGGTCGAGATCATCCCTCTGCATATGGGCAGCGTAGCATCTATGTACGTGCATCAGTAGCGTTAGACTCTGATGATCGACCCCCACTAACGACCACTTACCTGGTAGTGCACTGCTCGTCGGTGTCACAATGAAGGGCCCATGCTGACGGAGACGCAACGCGAAGCAATCCGTCCAATGGTGCATCAGGCGGCCGAACTGATCAAAGCCATCCGCACAATTGTTGAAACCCCAGCGCCAGCCACAGCAAAAACTCGATCCCCAGCCAAGTCCGCAGGGTCGAACTGTACCTCCAGTACCACACCAGCCAAGTCTCAATCTCTAAAGCGCAAGTCTTCAACCAATACGAAAGAAAGTGCGCGCAAGAAGCAGCGCAATGCGGCTACGCCGAGCGGCGAAGTAATCGATCTGACGGGTCCTGAGTACTGCGCCTGAATGGGCGTTGAGTTAGATAGTACTGTATTACTTGTATTAGCCTTATCTCTGCTGTGTCTCTGCTGTGCTTTATTGTAATAGACCGGTATCATATATTTCGGCACAACGCGGCATCTCGGAATTAGCCATGTACTGTATCTCGGCAGGCTTGCCGGGCCTGTGGCTTTTATGATGACATGCGTGGCCCGGTTTCACCACCACCTGCTACCATTGTGCTCTGCGAAACAACGACCCAACAACGACCCTCATGCTATCGATTGAAGTTGGCTTGAATGACATGGGCTTTTGCACTGGGCACCCGCTCTCGGCTCCGCATTGACCAAGCACTCTCGGCTGTGCGTTGACCAAGCACACCGCTCAGCGCTTGATAGATGGTCCCACTAGGCTGAGAAACAACGACCTCGGTGAACCATTGTGGCTTTGTGGTCATCTCAGACCTTGCGACGCTTTGTAGGCAACGTCACCTCCAAGACCTTTGGGCTATGGCTTGAATGTCATGGTAATCTGCGCCGCTGCGTTGGCCAAGCACACCGCAGCCCGCTCAGCGCCCAATGGCCGTGCCACTACCTTAGGGATCTCTTTGTTCAGCATCGCGCCTCCCAATTCTACGCGCTTAGTCCGCATTGTCTGGTAGGTCACAAGTGGGGCAGCGGGCTTTGTGTATTATGGTATCGCATTATTGTAAAGTATTTAATCGCTTAATCTTCCTTCGGACACTCAACGTCCATTCACCCAAACCCTGGAAGTCCACTCCTCACATCGACCATGGCCCTTCGAATCACAAAATGGAAGCAGATGGCGGCTGCAGCGAAAGCGGCGCAGGAATCTCTGTCGATATCCACCACATCAATGGTCCCAGCTATACCAAACGTTTCGCCTGCTTCTCACCCTTCTCCGCCCCCACTGTCAAATGCAACAACCTCACCCAGTCTCGGAACGGGAGAGTCAGGTCCCGGAACTTCTGCTAAAGTGACTACACCGTCAAAGGATAATGCTGGCACTGAAGACCAGGAGGAATCCGAGAAGGGTCGCAGCGTTCTCCAGCAGTTTGAGAGCCAGAAGAAACGGCTCATCCAACTACTGTTGGACGGGAATGCCGACCCTGATATTCTAAAGCCTTGTCCATGTGGTAGACCTGGGAATCAGTGTACGACGCGATGCAAGGATTGCTTTCATTACCATATCTCGTGCTCCGAGTGCTTCGTCGAAAGCCATCGCTCGCTCCCTACCCACTGGGCCGAGGTCTGGAACAAGTCTGAGGGATTCTTCGTTAGACATGACATCTCCACCTTGGGACTCGGTGTCTCGTTTCAACTCGGTCATGGTGCCCGTAGATGCCCCAATCCAACACCCCCTCGTACCTTCATACTTGTGGACACCAACGGCGTACACAGCACTCTGGTTTCGTTCTGCAACTGTGTCGATACAGAGGATCACTGTGTACAGTTGATGGGCGCTAAGCTCTTCCCCGCTACCTTCGTCGACCCCAAAATGGCCTTTACATTTAATCTTATGGAGTCGTTCCGATACCATCACCTCGAATCTGCAGAGACCGTATCAGCGTTCTGCTCTGCGTTATCCCACCTGACTGATGACGTCTTTTTCAACAATGTTCCGGATACCTCAACTCAACTTCGGAATGCTTCGAAATTCTGGCGTATTCTTCAGACAACCATACAACTTGGCCAAGCGCACGATATCGATTCTGTGATTACCACCCGACCTCCTGGCCAGCTACTCGTTCGATGCCCCACATGTCCGGAATTTAAGGTCAATATCGATGCAGATGAGCTTGATATTCCCGCAGAGTTGAGGTCAGTGAGACTCAGTTTTATTCCATCGTTCGACATTGATGCTAACTGGATTACCACACAGACACCTCATCCAGTATCGCGATACGGCGGATGGGAACTATCATGCAGGGCACTTGATTAAGAACAATGACCTGTCGAAGTTCAACGCTTCACTTTTCGGTGGGCATGCTCAGTTTCCCAACGGCGAAGACTATAAGCGAGTCATTCTCGGAAAGCTGGAGACGGATAGTCAGGAGGTGAGTCAACGAAGTCTCAAGGCCCCATTCACAACTAACAATGATTTTCATAGAAATTTACGTGTAGCTATTTGAACGCAGTGAATAAGCAAGACAAGAAGAAATTCAAAGGAATGGATATCTCCGGGGTCGTCAATTACCAGTGTTCTCACATCTTGATCCTGTCAAGTGTGGATCTACAGTGCGGCGAAAGGCGAGTGGCTACGCTGGGTTCTAGTTTGAGTCCCACTTACCCAAATGTGCTAGATTTGCCAATAGTGACTATGCTATGGTACTCGGGATCCGACAACGCTTAAAGGACGGAACAATCAACATGAGTGACTCGGATAAGAAGTTTCTCGAAGCCTGCAGTTTCCTTTTCTCGTATGACATTGCGTGCGCATTTGAGCCCAATATCCATACGCGAATGGCAGAGAAATTTCCGGATGTCGCTGAGGTGGTTCGCCGGTATCGGTTCCTGATACCCTTGGTTCACGTTCAGAACCATAAGGACAATTGCATGTATCAGTATTCTTCAGCCTATGTCCTGCATGCAGCACACTTTCATGGTGAGCAGGCTGAGCATCCGTGGTCGTACGTGAACTTGTTCGGACCTCAGTGTCGGCAGATGAATCATGGCAATCGTCATGACACGTACATAGGTGTGTACAACCATTGGAACTGGAAAAAGGTCATAAATATGTGTACGTTCCATACTATGAGATTTGGTGAAGATTCTCACTGACTGTACTCTTAATAGCCAGTCAGCTCCGTGACGAGGTACTCAGAGCAGCGATTTTGAAGGATGAGAAGCGGGAGACATTCCTTAGTCTAACTAAACTGTACCACGACCGAGTGGCAGAGTGGGATAAACTCGATCGGAATAGCACAAAGAAGAATGCGCAGGGCGAAATACTCTCTGTTTATCGTCACAATCCATCTAAGGGTAAGCCGACTTGCAGGGTGAGCTGTTATGCGACCTCAGCTAACATGGAATCACATATAGTGCCCTCGCAGGACCGCATCTACCAGATGATGATCAAACAGACTTACGAGGACTTGCCAGTCGAGAAAAGGGACTCTGCGACACAGATATCTAAGCCTATCCTTCTAAACCGGGCAATCACTATTTGGAAGCTCCAGTACGTTCCTACTTCAGCACTTATATAGTGACCACTAGCTGATGGCTCAATTTAGACAGAAAACCCAGTCGAAGATGGAAACGCTGGCCGCACACCCCGACAAGGGACTCCGCGTTGAGGTTGACCGACTAAAAGATGATCTCCAAAAGCGAATCAAGCTGTTGAGGCGTGATCAAAAGGCCCTTACCCCGCAGCTACTTGACCACATTGCAGTCGAACTTTCCAAACCATCCAACCTCAACGTTGAAACCATGACCTTATTCCTCCCATCTGACTTTACTCACTCAGATCGAGTTAAATTCTCACTTCTATCGCTCGCAGACGGGGAGAGAAAGATGTTGGAGGGTGCTGCATATGATGTGCTATCACAGCTGCGTCGTGATGTTCAATTCTATGATTCATTGACTGCCAACAAAAAGTCCCAGTGCTATGGGCAGGAGCGGCATACCCGAGAACAGTCAAAAGTCGATGAAGCACGCCGTCGTCGCAATAGCAACATGGACCTGTACAAAAAGATCCGGTCTGCGCTTGTGCGACTCGGCATGCCGGAAGACGACCCTACATTCCTTCCCCTCACACTCGAGTCGCTTTTCCGGAAGTCCACCACTGTTAAACGAGCTATTGGTGATACGTACACAGCTGACTCAATGTTGTGGACTTCTGGGAAGCGTGTGGCAAAGTCGGTCATCACAAAAAGTGGGACTCATGGGGATAGCAGTGAGGATGAGGATAGGGTTCCTGTTGCAACACAGACATCTCAACGAAGTCCGCGTACGTGTTTCTCTCAGAATCGAAGTGTGATTATGTGTACTTATTGCTAATACAGAAAAGCGTAAGAGTCCCTCAAAAAGTCTCGGTCTCAAAGGGAAGAAACGACGCCTTGATGGCGGCAGCGCCAATAAATCCACGGCGCCTAATCCATCGCATGTATCTGTACCCATACCGCTGGTGGAGACAGATGATCCAGTCTCAGTCAACACCACAGACGGCTGGATATGGAAGGTCACAACGCCTCGTGGAATGTCAGATAAAGAGGTTGAGGAATGGTTGAGTGAAGGTAAGCAATGGCCTTAGCAGTTATCTATACTGAGCTAACAATGACGTCCGAAATCTGGCGTAGGCGATCGAGTTCAATGGTTTCGCGCTGAGGCAGAGATGTATCGGTGGCAAGAAGAGTGGGAGCAGAAGCTTGCTGAGCTCCTGCGAACTGCTAAGTACTTCTCAAAGATGTCATTAGTATGGTCAGACCTGGGCAAGAAAACGGAGAACGAACCGGGAAAATCGGCATTCGCATTCAAGCTCGCTGCTCAGTACAATCAACTGCGGCGCATCTCACGCACGAACTTCAAGGCAACCAGTTTACCTCATATAGAGAAATTTACTGACTTGGTGACTGAGCTTGTGAAGGGCCGCCGGAAGTTAAAGAGTGATATATTAGCCGCCCGTACTCCTCACCCACCCGCATCGTCTGACTCATAATCATCTAGCAGTACTAGTATTTAAATATGTATCTACATCTTTAAACATTGATTTTGGGATGTCGAGACCGTAATTTTGACAGGGTATTCGCAAGGCGGTCGTATTTAAATACCCCAGTCTTTAAAGAGCGATCGCACGAACTTCAAGTGGGACATCTGCCGGTGGTAGCGCTCACCCCCGAATATGTGCTATTTAAAGGGTGTCAAGACTATTTAAAGCCAGGGATCTGTCGATAGAAATTATTTAAAACAAGGTCATTCGGTTACGGCGTGCTGCTGGTTGTGAGTCCAATCCCAGCTGACGGCTCCTGGCGGTAGAGCGGCTGCGTCGCCATCCTCGTCTCCTTGATTCTGGTGTGGCATCCGAGTAGAGCAGCTATGGGTAATGGATGGGAGGAAAGAAGGAACGATGGGGTCGAAACGCGGCAACCGGCGGTGTTTGAATTTTGTTAACAGATATTTTCCCACCATCAAAAGCCATAGGCGCCCAAATCAAACGACTTGTGCATCGTATATAAGGCCTCTATGTTAACGAGAAAGGACATAACAAACTTGAATATTACCAGCAAACACCTCTTACTACCTCACACCGATCCCCTACAACATGTACAAATGCACGGCTTGCAGCAAGAAAGCAGAGACCCTTGAGGGGTTGCGCTCGCATACGTGCCAATGCAAAACACTGCGACTTCAGCACAATATGGCCTTACAGTCGGCACAGGAGGCGCTCCGAGCACAGGACAGCGATGAAGAAGATCCACCCCTACAAGTTCCAGAACCCTCCCCCCGTGATATCGCCATGGCTGGCCCATCCGGTGAACACAATCCTGAAGAAAACCTTGAACTTCTCCCGGTGAGTGGGGACCTATGCTTATTTGCACATTACAGTCCTAACACCATTTTACAGGATGAGATAGAGCCTACTGCACCAGATATGAGGCGTCGAAATATACCAAACCCACAATACCATGACGCATTGCCTGCACAAGCGTCTACGGTCCCAAATCCTGATCCCACCGAAGGCTCGGACGCGTCCCAGAGTGACGACGAGTCTGAGAGTGACCCATGGGAGACTCTCCCCAATTACTTTGGGCTATTCCGCCGATACACTGGTGGAAAACCAAGCTATACCCCCGATATCCTGTACACCGATGAGATCCTTGCCGACACTGCCACCTTTCAGCCTGACTCCACAGGACGAGTTTCCAGCAATTCTTGGTGGTCGCAGCTCGGCTCTGCTGCCAACACAGATATACCCAACTCTGATCTACCAGTCAACCCCTCTGTGCGGCGCTTTCTTGACTGGTTCTGGGATCCCACATCCCGGAACAAGACTTACCCCGATGCAGACAAACTCGTGAAGAACGTCATCCAGCATCCTGAATTCACCCCTACCCACTTTGACAACTTCCGAGGCACCGCTCGCGAGACAGAAGTCATGGACACCTACCTCACCAGCCCAGATCGACTGCTGCGCAGTAACGATGGATGGATCAAAACCAGTATTGATCTCCCTCTTCCGTGCACTGGAATCAGCTTTTCTTCAGAGGACGACGCACCCATATTTCAAGTGGAAGGAATGTACTACCGAAAGCCACTCGAGGTCCTCAAGTCAGCCCTGACCGACGCCTCAGCTGTGTTCTGGCACTTTTCAGGGTACCAGGAGTTCTACAAGCACGACAACGGCGACGAGGAGCGAGTAATAACCGAAGCCTATAATTCCGACGCCTTTCTCACAGTTGAGGCGGAGGTTAAGATGCGTGCCAAGGAGCTTGGGAGTACGCTCGAGGCTTGTGTCGTTGGACTCAAAGTCTACTCGGACTCGGCACACTGTGCCGACTTCGGAGTCGCTTCGGTTTGGCCAATCTACTTCTGGATTGCCAACATCAGCAAGTTCATCACATCGAAGCCAACATCGTTCTGCGCCCACCATCTGGCTTACATACCCAAGGTACGCACACTGTACTGTATCTTTCCATGCTTTACTAACTCTCAATACTGTAGCTACCTGACAATATTCAGCAAGGTTATAAAGACAATTTTGGCATAGCATTCCCGGAACCGCTCGGGACCTACTTGCGACGTGACCTCTTTCAGCGAGTATGGGGCAAGATACTTGACCCCGACTTCGTCGATGCATACCACAACGGGTTTGAATTCAAATGTGTTGATGGGACCACACGGCTGCTGTTTCCGAGGATCCTTTCTTACTCTGCAGATTATCCAGAGAAGTACGTGTTCGACTCAATAATCTGTCATATTGTGTTTACTAATTGGCATTACAGGTGCTTGGTTGCGTGTATACGGCAGCTCGGGGAATTTCCCTGCCCCCGTTGTCTAGTCAGGAAGGACGAGGTTCCCAATCTGGGAATGGTGTCCGATGACAAAACCCGGCATAGGAAGCCTCGTAGCGACAACCACTCAACTTGGTACACAATCTCTAGAGCAAGGAAGGACTTATTTAAAGGAAGAAGCATTCGCGCTCGCCGCTTTCTTACACTGGAGAAATCTTTGACTCCTTCTCGAGTGCGTCCTAATACTGTTTGTGTTGTATTTATTTCTTAATAGCAGGAATATCCAGAGCGCATTTTCCGAAGCCTTCGAAGATAACATGCTATTCAGTGTGTACGCACTCCTGGTCCCTGATCCACTGCACGAGTTTGAGCTTGGGACATGGAGAGACCTATTTGTACAGCTAGTCCGGATGGCCACAGCCTCTGGACGTGAGATCGTGGTCACAATGAATACACGGTGAGGGGTACTCGACAGTATATGGGATTCAATCATTCTGATGTATTATTATTCCAGGTATCGCACAATTAGCGCCTTTGGACGAGGTACTATCAGAAAATTTGCAAACAATGCCGCAGAAATGAAGAAGCTCGGTGCGCGTGACTTCGAGGACCTGCTTCAGGTGCGTACTTCACCTATTGATATTCCAGGTTGTTTCTGACACTCATGTAAATCTATTAGTGCTCTATTCCAGTGTTCCTGGATCTATTTGCCTCCACACGAGATAACACATTCGTTCGCCGCCTTTTATTTGAAATGGCAACATGGCATGCGCTCTCTAAGCTTCGGTTACATACCAAGTCCACAGTTTCGGACCTCCGATCCTCAACCAAACGGCTAGGATCCTTTCTTCGACAATTTGTGAAGGATATTTGTCCGAGGTACGCCACTCGTGAGCTGCGGAAGGAGGCTGAGAAACGCACTCGGCGTGCCCAAGCAAAGAACAAGGGATCTCCGAAGGAAGTGGACCGAGGCGCCAATCCAAAGTCCATGAACCTTGTCACAGCCAAGTTACATGCACTGGGGCACTATGCAGACTCGATCATGGCCTATGGAACAACTGATAATACCACTACTCAGACGGTATGAACTTCTATTTGAATTTGATGTCACTTTTGACTAATTTACGAGCCTGTCTCCAGGGTGAATTACAACATCGAAACTCAAAGAGATGGTATGCCCGCTCCCAGAAGCGCACTTACCTTGCTGGAATCACGCGCCAAGAGTGTCGTGAGCGAAGGCTCTTCCAACTTCGGGCTAGGGAGAGGGCTGTAGAGAAGGGGAAGGTTAAGACATCCATTGATCCCCAAAAGCAGTTGTTCCTTCCCTTCGAGTACTCTGAGCTGCTCGACCAAGCCCCATCGTCCCTGCACCACCAGATGTCTCATGCAGTGCGCAGAGAGAACTGTGTGAATCTTCCAGAGTGGGTTACTGCCAACGCCCAAGATCCCGCACTCAAGGTATGCTCGTACCCCTCCAACGCCAGACAGTAATTGATGCATTCTATCGAATAGGACTTCGTAAAGCGTTTGAAGACGCACCTACTGTTGCGACTTCAAGGAAAGCCTTTTGAAGGTGACGAAGCTCAATTTACGCAAGGCGAGCTCAATGAGGTCATCATCGAAAACGACACAATCTACCGACACAAGGTTCTTCGCGTAAATTACACAACATACGACATGCGACGTGCACAAGACTCCCTTAACCCAAGAACCAGCGCTAATATCATGATGCTTGCCCATGACGATGACATCAGGGCGCACCCATATTGGTACGCTCAAATTATTGGTATCTACCATGCTCGGGTCATCCACAATACTCGAGATGCTGCCCTGGGAGTCAAGATACAGCATATGGAGTTTTTATGGGTGCGGTGGCTTGGTCTGCACACTCCGCATCGATTTGGATGGAGGGAGAAACACTTACCCAGGATAGGATTTATCAACGAGAGGGGCGACGCATCAATGAGCTTCGGATTTCTTGACCCTGCAGAGGTCATCCGAGCGGTCCACCTCATCCCATCATTCAAGCACAAAAAGTCTGCGAATGGAATCCCAAAAACAATCGCACGGCCCGCATCAGACGGAGATCTAGATTGGAACTACTTCTACGTGAATATGTGAGTGGGCCGCAAATTGGAGGTCTGACCAATGAACTTACACTTTTCCATAGATTCATTGACCGCGACATGTTTATGCGGTACCGTGGAGGGGGTATTGGGCATGTCACAACCAGAGCTGCAACTAATACCCTCCTTGGCGACCGGGATGATGAAGATCTCTCTCGGAGATCACCCGACTCATCGGACTCGTCAGACGTCGAGATGGATGGCTCATCAGAGGATGGGGAAGGAGTAGTTGATGATGAGGTGCTTGATGATGTTTCGGAGGTCGACGATGAGGAGCTACTTGATGACGAGGGGTGGGAGGATATCATTGATGATGGAGAGCTCAGCCAATCTGACGAGGAGCTCAATGAGGATGACATGGCTGACCTCGAAGAGGGCTTTGATCTGGGGGCAGAGGATGGCGAGGATAACGAAGACGAGTTTGAACTAGTTGGATTTGATCACCTTTAGGTTGTACGTCCAACTTAGCTTCCATATAATGCGCAGGCCGTACCCTTTCAAAAATCTTGCATTTCCATTGCTTGGATCTAATTCTAAGGAATTTGGATGGTATATATACTCATATCTATGCTCTAATCCTCCTTTCATCGCTGTAATGTGAGCTCCCAAGGCTTCATAGATGCGGAAATGAAACGGAGACCCGCGCACGATCCTTAGACGCCCAAGGCACAGCCACCGTTAGCGCCCAATAGCTCAGGGGCAAAACTACCGCAATTCTCTAATCCTCGGTTGGGCTCAAGTTTGCTCCTGCTCAAGTTGCACCTCACTGCCCTTCAGATGACGAACTTAGAGTATGTGAATACGTCAGTAGGGAGAAAGTAGTAGTACTTGGAATAAATAGGGAGGAAGTAAGGGCCTCGAGATCCAGCCTTGCATCCATGCACTCTCCCGCATCGAGGAGAGCACATCTCCAGGCCGCCGCGTTGAGCACCAAGGAGTCGGATGGGGTAGGCACGCTCTGCACATTACATCCACGCACTCTCCCGCATCGAGGAGAGTACGTCTCCAAGCCGCCGCATTGAACGGCAAGGAGGGGATGACACCAGCGTGTGCGCACATCCGCGCACTCTCCCGCATCGAGGAGCGCGCGTCTCCTTGCCGCCGCATCGAGCAGCAAGGAGGGGATGGCACCGCCGTGCAGTGCGCATATCCACGCACTCTCCCGCATCGAGGAGAGCGCATCTCCTTGCCGCCGCATTGAACGGCAAGGAGGGGAAGATGGGGTGCTCGCGAAGCGCAGCGCGCAGATTGAAGGCAGCGGGCAGATCGAAGGGAGGAGGCGGGATGAGGTGGGGGGCCGCGACGAGCGTCACCACTCTTCGACGTGACGGTGGATGTTGGGTGCTCCCGACAGAGCGCGAAGGTGGCATAGGGTAGTGGTGGGGCGCTGGGGACGGCACGACGGGCGGAGGGAGGTTGAAGTCTTTGTGTGGTTGAAGGTGGTCGTGGTAGGGCCTAATTAAAAGGTAAGTCAAATCCTTACCGGGTTCCGAAGTTGAAATTAACCTACCGGCGTCTTGCTGGCGCATGAAGTCTTAGTTTGCCCTGGAACGAGTTATAGTCAGCATCAAGCGAGTAAAGCATTCAGCACAACGGGTCGCGAGTCGAGGAGTCGCTGCGCGCTGGGCCCCGCGCGGCGCCAGCTCTACCCGACCCGCCGTACACAATGAGGGGACTTACCATGTCGGTACCTTGAGCTCGGACCTCCCAGTGCAGGAAAATGTCCGTTGTCGTGCTCTTGTTGCACTCGCCTTCGTCGAACCAAGAAGCCGGGGTGTTGGAGGGCAAGACACGATCATCGACGGAGAGTAATGATGAACCCAGGGGTCTCTGGCAAGCCAGGACACAGCACGGGTCTTCCTCATGAGAGTGTCGCTATGTGTAACACAAAGGACCCCTACCCATGAAGGACGCGCAGAGCTCTCGTTGGCTTTCGGCGAACCCGGGTACGAGCTCGAACGTACTCGCACGGCGTCACGAGAGTTCTGGCGTATAGCAGTTGCTGGGCCTGCAGTGAGGGCGGGGAGGTGTGCGCTGGCATCGAGCGACAGTATGATTGAATGGAAAGCCGTGAAATCACGGAAAGTATAAATTTCACGCTGACAAAACATTCCCACAGCTTACGCGGGCGCCAAATCAGAAAACATATCCGTCCATTGCCACCGAGACGCGTTTCAGCTTCCGATTTCCATATGGTTGCGCCCCTGTCTCGCGGCTCTGCGGCTCTGCCCCATTTCTGCCCCATTTCTGTCCCATATTTGTTGTACGTATGACAGTAGTATACATATCTGCCTCATATCTGCGTGCCTTCTGGCAGATTGATATATTTGTGTGAAGAAATAGTATACTTACTCCGGAGCTGGGATACATATGCCTAATCTATGCCATATCTGTATAGAGCAGTCATATATTTTGCAGATATGCGAACAGCTAGCAGAACCGTATCGGTTCTGCAGCTGTTCTGAACAAAACCGACTTTCCTGGGCATTTATGACCCAGATCTGGTGTCAGATGTACATTTTCGCCGCATATCAACCGTAAATGCAAACCGCTTTTTTTATGATGAAGTTGGCAGTCAATTCTGAGATTAGGAGCGCTGTGGAAGGAAAGTGGAAGGACTTGACAGTACATGACATCAAGAATGCGAGTCACGCAATGTTCTACGAGAAGCAGGGAGAGTATGTAGACCAGCTTTTGAAATTCGCCAGGCACGCTTTCAAGGTTTAACGATAATGACTACCAGTCCTTGTTCCGCAATTGACGGCTATCTAATAGTTACTGGTATTCACACATTGGGGTTGAAATAGTGTCTTGTACTATGATAAATCGACCATTTCTAGTAACCCACCGATTCCACCAAATGCAGTTACCTGGATGGGTAAAATCTTAAAAATACCACCAACCTTATTGTCTTTATCGAATCCAGAGCCAATCCAGAGCATGGCATCAGAAGCCCCGAATGACGAGATCCGCAGATAGCGAGAAACATCACTGACGAGAATACTCCCCTAAGTATACACAGGATAGCTTCCATCCGACGGTTACAAATCATCTTCGAAGATCGATGATATTCGACCAGAACCAACTTACAAATGGTGCCTATGGAAGGACCAATGTCGAGATCACAGACTATATAAAGTGACGGTCGGGCTGGTACAGTCTAGCATTACTCCCCCCAGGTGATCTACATTGGATCGAAATGGCTTCTGCTGTCCTCCACGCTACGTTCTCTTTAACAGAGCGGTATGTGTCCTCTTCGGACGGGACACAAATCTTTGCGCAAGCTGTTGGGCAGCCTCACCTCCCGACTCTTGTCTTTGTGCACGGATTCGCATTGAGTGCTCTTGTGTGGGCCCACATCCTTCATGATACGAACCTCCTTCGCTACTTCCACTTGGTAAGTCATATATTATACCCATAGAATATACCGCTGGGGTCATTGACTTGCCGTCACAATAGCTAGCATACGACCTACGAGGACACGGGCGCAGTGGGAAGCCAGCGAAAGAAGCCGACTACCTCAAAGCTTGGCGCAGACGACTTCGTTGCTGTGACTAAAGCTTTCAATGTGACGAAGCCATTATTCATTGGATGGTGAGCATATCATAGCCCACTCCCCCCTTAATTAGGCTAACACGCCCGTTTAATGTGTAGGAGTCTGGGAGGTACGATTCACCATCAAGCATCGGTCCGCTTTGTGATATGGGCGCCTAATCACGACTCCTGTTCTTCAGGTACATATGCGTCAGATGTCTTGCAGCATTACGGCCCCGACGCACTATCTGGTATAATTTGGACTGCAGGGTTGCCGTACCTCGCCGCTTCACCCACCGTGCTCACACCATGGATCCAGAACATCGTCCTACCCGCGATCTCCAGCGTCGACAACGCCACTCTCGGTCTGTCAATTCGCCAAGAATTCACTAATGCGCTCTTCAACCACCCTGAAAAGGTACCCATCGGAGTACTCTGGAGCTGGCTCGGATCTACAACGCTACAAGATCCCGCGAAGATTACCTTCCCAGCGGGCCCTGGACGAGGTAACACACAGGATCCGACGAACCTCTTTGAGGCTGGAAAGAAGGGCATACCCCTGTTGATAATTAATGGGGACGCGGATCGATTCGTCATTGGCGACGAGACGGTTAAGGCTGTCAAGGGAAAGTGGAAGGACTTGACCGTCTACACGGCGAAGAATGGGAGTCATGTGTTCTTCTATGAGGAAAAGGAGGAGTATGTTTGCCAGGTTCTGCGGTTCGCCCGACGGGTTTTCCAGGTTTGAGGAGTCGCTATCTATCAGCATGTCATATCCATATCCGTTGGAGTAGAAACCCTGTGTTGCCAAACCATGATTGTGTGCGTGTTGAAGTTGAGTGTGCGAGAGACTCGCTGGTGGCTTCAATGAATAATCTTATGAAAATTAAAGCAATGTCTACACGCGATTGCACGTAAAGAGACTTTTAGTAGTAACCTCTATCGGAAATGAGCAGAATTACGCCTTATTCCGCCACGATATCTCCCCTTTCGCCCCCGTCATCAGCTTTGAGTGTGTCCACATGTCTGAGCCTCTCCTCTTCCTTTAGTCGTACGGCGACCTTTTCCACCTCTCGGTCCCAATCTGTTGTTAGGCACAGATAGCTCGCTACGACAGAGCAGTAAATCAGTGACACTGTTAGCCCGTACCAAAGCCCCTTCAACCCCATATGTCTAGTGAACGCGAGCCATAATCCGAGTGGGATACCCACGACGTAGTATCCCGAGATGTTCAACATCGCCCCAACAAGCTGAATGCCGCGCGCACGCATAATACCCCCCGTAACGCCTACGGCTCCATCGAAGACTTGGAAAAGTGCGGCTATGGGAAGAACGTCTGCGACGAGGGAGACAACTGCCTCGTCGTTTGTGAAAAGGCGGCCCCAGGAGTGTCGCAAGGTCATGAACATTGCGCTCATCAGGAGAGAGATGCCGATGGTCATGGCAAAGGATGCGTTCGCTGCAACGCCCGCTCGTCTTCCTCTACGCTCCCCAAGCAAGTTACCGATACTGCTCTTCATAGTTAGTATCGGCGCTCTGGCGGTCTAGTAGGCTTCCTTACCGGACTGATGAAGCGACACCAATCGCGAAGGGCGCCTGGAACGTTGCTCCGCATGAGGTGCCAAGAACAGATTGGGTCGCTAGAGCCGTCGGCCCGATGGCGGACGCAGCCAAGACGACAAGCTCCCAAGCCCACCACTCCGAGCACACCTGTCCAACACCACTCAGCCCCAGGCGAACCAAGCGACCCAGGTGTGTGAACATGCGCATTGTGAGCGGGTGCCACGCGCGCAGATCCGTATAGCGGGCGCCGTACGTGAACGACGCGATGGAAATGAGATAGTATGATACCACGGAGGCGATGGGGGCCCCAATGAACCCCATGCTGAATGGCTCGGGACCCCAGACCAAGAACCAGCCGA
This sequence comes from Ephemerocybe angulata, assembly GCA_013368325.1. Lineage (NCBI taxonomy): Eukaryota > Fungi > Basidiomycota > Agaricomycetes > Agaricales > Psathyrellaceae > Ephemerocybe > Ephemerocybe angulata. The sequence continues at coordinate 99,455 of JAACJK010000017.1, forward strand.
GAAATGCGTTGATTGGGGCGACGAGTAGGATGATCCTTGTCGGTACGGTGAAGAGACCTTGCGACTGGAAGTAGCGGCTGTATCACGCATAAGCTTAGGGTACGGGATGAGACAAAGGAGAGTTCTTCGATGCTCACCGGCTAATGGTGTTAAATACAAATGGTGGTAGGGCGAGTGTAATCCAACGGAGGTACTGAGAGGCCAGGTGAGCCACCTCCGGGTCTTGCTTCAGGCGAAGTAAAAACGACTGCGCGTTGAACCAGGTGATCGTTATGGGCTGTGAAGCGATAATAAGTATGGGTCAATCTCCACTACTCCAGGTATCGAACGTACGATCATCAGACAAGCCATAACGACAACTGTGTTCAAGTTAGTACATGTATGCGTGCTCAATGGGTAATGACATGGTAACATACACATTCTCTGTGCCCATAGTCCTACATATTGTGGGTGCGATGAGGTCCAAGCCGACGGCATTAGGGTATCTAGTGCACTACAGAAGCCTTGGATGACGCTGAAGCCTGTGACGTTGGCAGTCATCGAGCCCAAGGTAATACCGGCGAGCGCCGTCGTTGACATGTGGCCGACAGAGATGACGGGGACAATGATCATGGTAAACTGAAGTACCTGCGTCCTGGGGTAGAAAACTCAAGTTATCTCATGTTATGTCCACTACAATGTATCAGGCAACTCACGCAAACAGTGGTACCGCAGCTTCCGTCAGGGTAGGAAGCTCTTCCCAGAACATGGCCATGCTGGAGACGTTGTCCTGCGATGGGGTTTCGTCGATGCCATCCTGGATATGAGGATTACGGGGTGTCGATAGTAGTGGTGTATGCTCGGATGGAAAGTCTTTGGGGCTGGGGGCAGGAGGTACTACTTCCATGGTCGCCTTCGTAAGACGTTCCGGCTCAGAAAGTGCATCGTTCTGAGTCGTATTCTGAGTGGGGACGTAGGCAGGCGTAGCGGTATTGGACAAGGACGACGAGGATTCTGTTTCGCGGGGAGCGGCCATTGGAGCCAGGAGCAGAGATCCGGCTGACGAGTCACGAAAAGATGGATCTTGGTCTTTATCCCACAGCGCCTCCGAGGAGGGCGGGAAATTGCGCGTCCATGAATTCTGATTCCGCCAGGGCTTCTTGCACGCTGCACATGTGTTACCTTGATTTTTGTCAATGACTCATTTAAGAATACTCGTCCGATACCTGCTGACGGGCAGAGTGTACCTGAGAACCCTGAACTGCCTTTGAGTGCTGATAAGGCTACATATGTATCAAATGACTCGGTCAGTAACAGCAAGAACACTTCGATGCAACCTTCACCCAGTCATCACCCCGCAAGTCCCTGACAGATTGTCTAGCCGCTGGGTCGATAACAAGACACTTCCGAAGAAACGCGCACATCGCAGTGGCTTCATATTCCGTCAGCACTTGCCTCAGACTCTTCTCTAATGATTGAATCGAAGTGTTTGTGTCTGGGAGAACTTGAACGTTTGAATCCCCTTGCCAAGCATCAGGAATACTGTCCTGAAGGACGTCCCGGATTTCCCGAAGTCGTTCGGAGGCGGTACCGGTCGAGGTAAACAACTTTTCCCCCGTCACAAGCTCGAAGGCCTGTGTTGCGATGATTATTAGTGATTAGAATCGAGAGTAAAAGGGAGATGGACCGCGTACCAAACATCCGAGCATCCATACGTCAGTTGACAGTCCGCAGGTAGGATTTGCCAGGAGGGTCTCTGGAGCAGAACTATAGTCGTGCTCTCTCTCGGGGGCATACGGCGGTACTTGAACTGGCAAGTGTCGATATCGCAGTCAGACTCCAGAGCGCGTGCATAAATGAGAGAGTAAGGACATACCGTGTCCAAAACCCGCAAGGAGGAGCATCCAATCCGCAACTTCACGCATAGGTTCGTCCCATTTAGCCGTCTCGTCTCCGAGAGGCTGCGAACGCACGACAGGGAAACCGCCAATGATCTCCGTTTTTCCTGGAGGTCTCTCCGCAAGATGTTCTGCCAACTCCTCCTCATCTACGGAGGCCCAGAAGACGAGGTTCTCGAGCTTGACGCCTGCGTCACACTTGGGATTACCGAAGCACATAACGCTCGAAATAACAATCAAAGACATACCTGAATGCATGACCTCCTCATTTTGCAGGCTTTCGAGCGTCGAAAGGACAGTAGACACGGTATACTGTACAACATGAACTGGGAGTCCCGGGCGCCCATCCCTCTTCGCATCTCTCAGCAAGCCCGAAAGCGGCAATCCATATTCAATCATCACGAGGCACAGGTGCTCGCCATGAACACCTGTCTCCCAGAAGCTGTAGTTGATTGTGGGAAACGGGATCCACTTTCTGGCGCGAGCGACCGCGCCCTGGAGGATTGGACGTAGTGTAGTATCTGCGCCCTTAGAAGCGGAGACAGTGAACACCTGTACCACCCAATACACGGTTTCGTCCCCAGTCTTTTCCGATACAAACCAGGTGGACGACCGGGGTCCCCACCCTAGCTTCCGAACGATGGTATACTTTCCTCCATGGAGTGTTTGATTGATGTCTGCGGGGAGGTATCCAAAGCCGTCTTCTGCTGAGAGGTTGAGCGGTTCTTCGGGGAACGAGGCCATAATACAGCGGAGGTGAGGGGTGTGAGTTAGACAACCAGTTGTGTCAAGTCGTGTAGGGTCGTTGCGATTGGGGGGTCAGAAGCGGGGTAGATGCACTCCTCCCCAGATCGTAGCAGCCGTAAATAAGTATCGATGCTGGATTCGGGTCCTGAGACCGCATTTGGCCCACATCAGGCGCCCATTTATCAAACATGAAGATGTCTGTACTCATCTGTTGATTGTGTAGACACGCTACAAACACTTATCGTATACACACCACACACACGCACACGAGAACACATGACCGTGGATTTGAAGAAAGGCATAATGAGTTCATGACTACGAAATGAGAGTTGTAGACGCCAACGCAGGGCTCACAATCCCGGGCGTAGGGGTAAGGTACGTCGACCGCCCGAGTCAGGGCTTCATCATCACCCATCACACACCACCCAAAATGAATGAAAAGATGCATAGGACAACACCCGAAACGTAGTGGCCAAACGAAATATGGCCAAACGAAGTATTCGAAATGAATTCCCGAGTAACTTCCAGCTCGAACGAAGTCCATCGAGACGTCCGCATCGAGCGAACGCACGGGTATGCACATTCGAGAAGAATGCTGTCCCCTATCCGAAGCGAAAGCAGGACTGAGGTGAGTATAAAAAGGGGTCTCGAATCGACCGAACCAGAGCAAGGATCGACGCGCTAATCGAAAGACGCGATCGCACGACGGACGCGAGCAACCGATCCGCCATCCGATCCTCCAGTTGAACGAAGAAAGGAAAGACAAAGAAAGAACCCAAGACCCAACCTCAAGCGAACGGAACATAAAATGAACCCAAAACGCGCACTCACCATGCTTCATATCAACCCCCCCATACTCCTCCTCCCCACACTCCTTCCAAAACCACATGACACTCCCGTCCGAAACCGATCCAACGTTCCCACCCTCTCCTGCTCCTTATACTTCCCCCTCCTACACGCCCCACTCCCGTACCTCTCCTGCACCTTACCGTCCTGCCCCGCTCCGCCGTGATGCCCCCGTCGACTCCGTCTTTCGTTAGGAGGAAGCATTTATGGTCTTTGAGTACCCAGCGGGCTCAATCTAGAATGGGGAGAAGGTAAGATTCGTGTGAGTACGTGCGCGATATAGTAGGCAGAGCGAAGGGATGGACGAAAGGGATGGATTTAGAAGGAGAAGGGGAGGAGGGAGATGACGATGGAGCGCAAACGTATCATAACAAATATATAGTTCTTTTCACTGAACCTCGTCGTATCGACGCACAAGGCCTCAAACAAAACCGAAGATAGTGTAATCACATACGCTGCGCTCCACCGTTGTTTGACCACCCCATAACGCGAGATATACACGTCGCATAGTCCAGCGAGGGGGCAACCCCGAACTGGAATAGATCGAAAGCAAAGCACAGTGCAAAGAATAAGGGACGAAGGAGACGAATAGAGAGAGAGAGCCGATCGACAGAACACGATAGGCGCCGCGAAGGTACGAGGCGAAGGACTCTAACCAGAACCGAACCCGAAACGCACACTCACGAGTCACCGTGCTTCATCCTCCCCGTACTCCTTCCAAAACATGGCAACGAACCCACAACCAACACCACGATCCCCCGAACTCGAAAGAGCGTCGGACGGCACATCCTCAAACCAAACCCGAACCCAAAACGCACACTCACGAGTCACCATCCTTCATCCCCCCGTACTCCTTCCAAAACAACAGGACACTCCTCTCCAAATCCGAACCAAACTCCCCACTCCTTATACCTCCCCCTCCTGCCCCTAACCCTCCTGCCCCTCCCTTCGCATCCCACGCCAACGCCCTCCCGCAGTCGGACACCCGCCCCCACCGCACCGGAACCGGCTGGTGGAGGCGCAAACGCCGTCTTCTCAGCCATCTCCGCCTCCTCGAGTAAATGCCGATATAGCCTCGAGCAATGTGCGATAATCGCACCCGAAACCCCCTCCGCGCTCGTGGAGACGAGTCTCAGGCGTTCCCATTGGGACTGGTGACGAAGATGAGGGGAATAGGGTTCTGGGAGGAGCATGGTTCGGGTCGTCGGAGCACCGCCATTCGTCGTTGTACTCGTACTCGTTGCGTACTCGCGTTCGGTGAGGGTGTGGTTGTTGTACTCGGAGTCGCCGACGTGGTAGCAGGAGGATCATCCCCGCCGTCCAACCGATGCGGATAACGACGAACGCAGACAAATTCCCCTTCGGCGGGACGCTGAAGACGTGTTGGCAGGGGTAGGTGATCATCGTGTCTTCGGAAGGATGGTTCCACAGTTTTTCGGGGTCGGCGAGGGCGAGAGGGGGTTCGGGGGTGCTCCTGTTGTTGTCGGGGTCATGAGGGAGGTAGTCGATGGGATGGACGTAGTCGTTGGGGTGGAGTTCATCATTCGTTCGTTCGATTCCTTCCATATATCCTCCTCCTCCTCCTGACGCTCCTTCCACTCCTCCTAATCCTGATCATCCAGTTCGTCCGGTAGGAGAGACGGGTCGTACAGACGCACAGGCGGCGACAAAGCGGTGTTGGTAGAATCTCTTGGACGATGTGGAAAGAGGATGTGGTAGCGAGTTCTTCGTACGACATCGGACCCAAGTCGATGCTCGCCGTCACCGCTACGCCCATCGCCGGCTTCGCAGTTGTAGAATAACTCGGTCTTAGCAAGTCTCCTTCGTCGTCGTTCTCCGAATCCCGGCGATCCGATGTTGGTGGCGGGTTTGACGAAGCGTCGTCTACATCGCCGTCGTGATTCGTCGTTGTGGCTAAGGTATGTGAATGTGAAGTACCTCGTGTCTGTGGTTCCGTAGGCTGAAGCGAGCTACGCGCAGAAGCGGTGGTGGACCCGAGGAAGACGAAGACGAGGATGTGCGAAGCCTTTGGACCTGGACCCGGACGCGGGTGTCCGTGCTGGGCGTCGCGAGGTGGACGAAGAGGCCGCCCTACCTGGTCGCGCGCGTACAGCGGCGTGTGGGAGAGGACCATGCGGGCGTGGAGGAGGTGGTGGAGGAGGAGGGAATGGCACAGCAGCTGGGGCGGGCCACGGCGGGGAGGGAGGAGCTTGGAGGGCGGTCTCCTGGGATGGACGGACGGACTGTGGGTTGGGTTAGGTTGGGGGCTGGAGACGAGTGGGGGTGGGGTGGGACGTACTGGTTGGTGCGCGGTGGACCTGGGACCTGCGTTTATGCTAAGACGTTGCTAAACTTGACCGGACCTCGGTCGTTTCGGGACTCCTTCCTAAGCACAGATCCCTCTTCCTTTGTCGCCTAAGATTACAGAGAGCGGGACCAAGAGACTCGGAGGCGCAAACTTGAGTTGTAGAGAGAAAGAAGAAGAAGGAAGAATGGGGTTGACCAGAACGCGGATGGCCACGATGATGATTGCACCACTACAAGGTTCCTTTTGTTTGGCATCTACCTCTGGAACAGACATTGTATCGTCCGTTTCAACTTAAACTTTCAGCGCTCATCCTCCGTCCTCGTGTATGACAGCTCCTGCGTATTGTATACCACGGAGGATTAAATCCTGAGCCCAGATGTACGACGAGCAGGCGACGTCGCCCCATCGTCCGTCCGCGCTTCGTCATCACCCGGCACAAAACAAATTAAGTCGTGCCCGCCCGTACCCGCCTCGGAAGACAATTGCGAAGTCTCTGATTGTCGGAGATGGGGTTGGAAATGCAGACGTTGGTACGTCTCAATCGATTACCGCTTTTGCAGAATTGCTTTGACGAAGCATACATAGATCAACGTCCCGCTTGGGCGACTGCCATGATGGAGACCATTGAAAGAAGCAATGCCACCTTCGAGGCGGGTATTCGAAGTGTCAATGCCAGGATCGACGGCGTTCACACCAGGATCGACGGTGTTCACACCAGGCTCACCAGACTCCAGGGTACAATCGATTCGACGCGGACGTTGGTGATCAAGTCACTGCAAGCGTCCGCTAAGGTAAGTATTATTACCTCTTGGCTTGGTTAAAGTAACTCACCTCTCGAAGGCATCCAACAGATTGGTTGGATTCGGAACATTGGAGAACCCCCTCCAAGCCGTCGTCTTTCACAATGGAGAGAACCCAGTCGATGACGTGGTGAGCATCTGCACTTCCTGCTCTATCTTTTACCAATATATTCTCTTCTAGCATCTACCCCCTCTCGTAACATCGAAGGATATTCTTAATCTGAACTACAACGACCTTCGGAGCTATGCTCAAGGCTACGGGTTTTCTCCTCTCCCCACTCCATCAGACCGTCGGGCTTCAGAAATGGATAAGGAAAGGATGCGCCAGTTTGTGACTCGGTTTATAGGTGCTACATATATTCCACCGCATCAGTGAGGATCCGGGTTCGCTTGGACTACGGGTGTAGCGGACATGGTACGATAGTGCTCTGTGTATTAGATAGTGCGACCTTCAGCTGGGGAGAAGTGGATTGGTTTAAGTGGAAGAATGTAGCTACGAATCGAGGTATAGGGCTGTCTGTAATGGGAGGAGCATATTTTTCACGTTGAATACAGGGGTAAAGTAAGAGATGTGAACCCTGCTTCTACCTCATACATGCCTGCTCCCAGCCTGCTCCATGCCGGCTACTCACATCTAAGGACCGTACGAATTTGAAAAGTCCGCTATTCCATAAAGGTGGCGGGAGTGATTGGAAGATTGACGAGTCTACTATCTTTCCTTCTCTCTCTACCTACTCCCAGCCTACTCCATGCCGTCTACTCACATCTAAGGACCGTACGAATTTGAAAAGTCCGCTATTCCATAAAGGTGGCGGGAGTGATTGGAAGATTGACGAGTCTACTATCTTTCCTTCTCTCTCCCCCGAAATGTGACATACTGGAAGCCCAGATCCGAGGGGTTTTAAAACACGCAGACGGGCTATTTCTATTACGCGGGGCACGGGGCTGGAGGATTGATACATCGATCCAATAGTTCGAGTAAAGGAGTCAGCAAATCCAACTATGCATAGTCGATTCCCTAATACTGGATCTACCAGGGCCAACACTCTGAATGCACCTTCTTGCGCTCTCACAAAGGTCTGACTCGAAGATCTATCCGAGACCCCTAAGAATGAAGTGAATTCCCGAGTAACTTCCAGCTCGAACGAAGTCCATCGAGACGTCCGCATCGAGTGACTACACGGGTTCGCACATTCGAGAAGAATTCTGTCCCCGATCCGAAGCGAAAGCAGGAGAGTAAGAAAGGGGTCCCGAATCGACCGGATCCAGGGCAAGGATAGACGCGCTAATAGAACTAACACCTACTTAGGAAGGTAAGAAAACGAAGGAACGACATGACTGAGGATAGACGCGATCGAACTACGCGAACGACGCGAGCAACCGATCCGCCATTTGATCCTCCAGTTCAACGAAGAAAGAAACGCTTTCCGGGCTGCTGTGATGGGACTATGCCGAACTGTCAGAACTTTCTACTTCCCTCGGCTGTCAATGGGAGCGCGTTGAGGTAGAGCGGGTGTGTGGGCCTGAGTGCACTCGCTGCGGGCATCGGGTTAACCACGTCGCTAGACGTTGACCACAGTAGAGTGGAACGAGCGGTTTGCCACTTTTACGCGTGACGAAGATGTATAAAACTGGCGGTCAGCGGGAGGTTCATTTGAAGAAAGGATGCGTTGAGGATGACGATTGACAGTGTCAAGAGGAAGATAAGGAGCGTGGTGACCCTCCGCCCGTCTCCGCTGGCTGCGCTGCTTCGAGTTCCCTTACGGTGAGTAAATATATTGCGTCGGCTAGGGTACCTATAAGCAAAGACTCTCTGAGGGCGCGTAGAAGCTGAATTGTCGACTACGAGATAATTCGCTAGGATATATGGAGACCGCAACTTTAAAGATACGCTTAAGCCTGCGCAGCATGTCGAAATAGCCTTAATGTATATCGTATCATGATACCTGCCCATGCATGCACACGGACTGATAGAGCTACGCTACTTGACGTCTGGCGCATGTCATCTATTTAATCCGAACATCCCCCTCCCACATGTCAAATATATATAACCGAGACTTAAGCCGATTTCAAGAAACAGATGGTAATCAATATGCATATCTATCTAGAGCAAATTGGGTGTTTGAACGGTTATATATCAAACCGATGACTCTGGCTCCATTTGTGAAGCCGACACGCCTTCCACTGCGTCGACCACTGGCATTTCGACCAGCTCTACATCTAAATGGTGGTCACAATCTGGCAATTCATCGTCAGCGAGGCGTATGCCTCCTCCCGAACCCCGGCCGTCTTCATCACCGTCCGCCTCGTCTAGCTCATCACAGTTTTCGTCGACATCAAAGATCAGCGCGGAAATCGTGCGTTTCAAGGAAGGGTCTTCTATTTTTCGCAGACTGAGGATTAACGTTGTGCACAACAAAGGGGACAGAACGTCCCTCAGTCTGATGATTTAGATATAGTATGCGTTATTGCGTGAAGGTACCCACTGGCTGGAGGATTGCGACAACAAAAAGAGAATTTTAAGCACTGACATGCGAACCCCACGTCTCACTATCGAAAGACCTATCCAGTCGAAAGCTACATCAGCAAAAATGAGAGCTGTGGTATTAGTCAGTATCTTGGGCAGTGTAATGCCGGGAAGATCACTCGCCAACTTCAGAGAGGTAAAAGCCTCCTCCTAAACGGCGAATGCTACGTAGTAGTCGATTGTCCTGCCCCCTGTAGCGCCAGGCTATAACATAGACCCCCAGAATTGTTGTTGCTAAGACGCACATGAGATCGGCGTCATACACCCGACTTTTTAGCAGAGATACCCACGGGTGCGCCACATCAGCATAATAACTCGCCCCCACATGCCCCAGCGTATATCCCATATTACTATTATACTTCTCGGGGCCACAATTATGCCGCTCGGGTCAGTGCACTCTAGGAAAGCAGCGGGGTACTTTAGGAGGAATTCTGTCAGAGCCACACCGAGCTTTTTTAGTACATGGTCGCATCGCTTTCTGGGTGCTCCGATTAACGCACTCCTGTGGGTTAGATCCACCGCCAATTTGGTAGCAACCAAGGGTACAATGTATAGCTATAATTCTTGCGTCAGGATCACTCTAAGAATTATGGGCGTTGCAAATATAACTTACACAGGACACCGTGCCGAATAGCCACATGACTCGACGTTTTCCACCCAACATAGCATACAGGCCAAGGAGGATCGTAACTGAAGGTGGCATTAGAATAGTCTTTGGTGAGTTGTGAGAAATAGCCTACAATCCATCGATAGTGTCGTGCTAACTGTCGCAACTTAAAATCTGTGAGAATGGGGGACACTTGAATATCAAAGGGTGAGGTTGGCTCAACTCCATTGAAGGGCTCGGATTGACAGGCAAAGAGCCTGTTGGTATATCGTGGCAGCTTGTACATCAGTACTCAACATATGCCGATTTGCACGACTCACCGTAGACCGTCGGAGCGCCTCCATCCCACTTAGATTCTCTGAAAGTCCACTGAGTAAGACGGTAGAGCGATACGGGTGCTGTCTGACGGTTTACCGATGAAGTTGGAGATTGCGCGGATGACTGGGCCATAACGTGTCAGAAGGTACAGGATCTTCCCAATAGTGACTCCCTTCGTCCATATGCACCGAACCTGTGAGATCGTATTATTGGGCGGTAGGGGCGCACTCTAATCCTGGGTGACTCGCCTCCCGGTCCAGCGTTGTACAGCAGTGGTATGTCTACCAACTGTTAGTGGCGTACCGTAACGGGCCTATCTGAATATACATACATAAGCAACATCACAGGCCGCTTATTTCGGTGAGTTGGCGGCACAAACTTAATTGTGAGCTTGTCCATGACGCACCTTCTACGTACTGAGAAATATGTCAGCACGCTGGAACTCATCTTTGCCACATGACTAACCCTTACTTTCTGTTCATTACTGGTGAAAAGCGGCCTTCCGACGAATGAGTTGTAAAATGCGCCGTGCTGTTCTTCAGGGTACCAGGTAGGAGTCCTGATATCACACGCCATTTCTTATCTTAGATGTATCCGCTTTCATTCAAGGTCCTGTTATATACTTCAAAGTCGGCGCTTAATATTTGGATATAGGTGTGAGCATGTGAGCTGTGTGCATCTATTCCATTTCTCAAAATGATGATCATTTAGTTTCACAGCATCTGGCGTAGGTCCAGGCTCCAGCGATCCTCTTCGCTACCTGAATAGGCCTCTCTGGAACAATTGGGTTAAATAGTCATGGGGAAGGACGCCTAATACGCAGCTAGCTTTTACTGTGGACAATACACTCTACACACACGCTAGTGTCGGCTATAGCTTGTCGCCCTTCCCAGAGATCGCGGGTCACACGGATGGATCGGTAGGATCGGTAGGTGGTAGGTCATCCACCTCCATAATAGAAGCACTTCTCCCGTCTGTCTAAGTGTGGGTTCGGCGAGTGAATAAATGTGACATCTCTCTCTTTCATCCGAAGTAAACCCATCATCGACGGCTATAATTGGCTGTGTCCATATGATCACGGAGAATCGAGCCAGAGGCATGTAGAGCCCATGATAGCCCGCCATACGTATAGAAATAGATTAGACCTAGACGCAAGTAAAGAGGAATCAGTCGGGTTGACGGATAGATCATTCTTCCCTTTCTATCCTTGACTGATACGCAGCGGTGCTACAGGCACTATAGGTCACTCATCGCTAACCAGAAGACACTATTGTATGAAGATCGGCGGCCATTGAGCAACTGGGACTGAAGTACGGATTAGGTGGTGCCTGCACACATGCAGGACACAGACCTCACAACAGCGGCATGCCGCCTGTGCGGTGACTCAGATATAAATCCATTGCAGGGTCTCGCATCTTTTCAACTTCCTTTAGACGCCCACGGGTCAACCAAAGTTCCGAAAGGCGTCCTTCGTCATCCCATCTGCGTGGGAAAGTACCTGGAAGGGATCTGTTATGGACATTATTCGGACTAGGACTGGTGTCTCCATCTCCCGGTGGATCAGTACAACATATCTTTTCATCGAGCTGTCGTTCGATGACCAGGAAGCTTCCAGGCAGGGCTAGGCCTGCGAGCCAGTGATAATGAAGAAATAGTATACGAGGCTCGGTAGAAATAAACGGGGGACTGAGCTAGCGCTTGGAGTTCCAGAGAAGGCGATTTCGCAAATACGGAACCTACTTCGATCCCTATCTCGGGAGGCGGTTACACGTTCTCACACAGCCCCAGGTACCAGTAACCAGTACGATTCCACTGTTCTTCATTCGACTGTCGACATCGCAAGTAGAAAGCGCAGCCATTCTATCATTCTATGCGGCGAAGGTGAGAGCATCTCTCCTTTAAGCGCACACGGGAGACGATCGAAGCTTCAATAATAAAAATCTTTCTCGACCGATTAGGACATCGTGCAACGCCGACCCCTTGACCTAAGTATCTCTCGAGGACTTCTTTCCACCCAGGGATGTACGCGATCTAACGAACCACTGATGTAACGGATAAAACTGGGGATGTCCAGCCGAGGAGTCCCGGCTTTCGATGAGGGCTGATCAATGCAAAGAGAAGGTTAGGTTCGTGATACCTCCAGCATCAGCGATGGCTAACGAAATCCGCTCCCGGGATAGACCACACTCGCCCACTGGCATGGGCACTAACAATTGCACTCACTCACGAGCAGTATTAGTCGCTCAGCCCAGTCCACCTTGAAATCTGAGCGAAGGTGGACTCGACTCAAAGCACTCAGGCATAATCGTGACTCAGTGTGGGTTCACTTGGGACCTATTCATTTTGGGATGTATCTGTAACCCGATGAACTTTCTGCTCTGCACATGGAGAATATCAAATGTTGACTTTCACTGACATAGCTTATATGCTGGACACAATGGGCTTGACTCCTCGGAAATTGTGCATGAACCGAGCGCCCACAAGGAACTTGCCCGAATTTGGGCTGACCATGCGGAGAGCTTCATGCCCAGGACGTACCCTTTCCCTGACACCGCTTCCCCAGTATTTAATTGATTTAATTGATCCCTGATTTCGTATGTAGATGTCAGCGCGCCCTCTGTTTCATGATGGTTTTGCCTTGCTACCTATTGTGGATATCGATGACGAGGGATATTTCAAAGATTCTCGCGGCATATCTAACCCAAATCTGGTGTACGTTCGTCTTCGCTTTCTTCTTCTCACTGGCACCCAGACTTATCCTTCATGAATAGGCCACGGCGTTCCTCCTAGCGACACTGTCCCCACCATCCCCTGGAAAGAAATCGCAGCAGCGCCTCATCGCTTCTATGATACCGCCGAGTTCGAGTTCCCCTGTGCGTTCAGAAAGATTAATAGACATTGTACGGGAGTTCGAGCATAGAGAAAGGAAGATTAAATGGCAGCGCAAAGCGGGGTATCCTGGGATCAAACAAACATCGTGAATGGGACTCGATTAATCGGTCAATCCATAAGAAGGGTGGAAAGTTGGAACGGGGAGAAGGATTAAACATATTCAAGGGGGTATAGGTAGGTACGATTAAACATGCCTTAGATATGTCGTGTTCAATCGCTTTGGTGGCCGCATATCTCGCACAGCCTCATTTTCAATGTGTTCCCAGGTCTGCCTGAGATGACCGTAAGTATGCGAATCATCGATCGCATGATTGTACCGATTAAACGTACTTGTGTACCTTCGGTTACAGCGGGGTAGTGCGACGATGGCGCTCATTTACAAGTGAGTTCCATGTCAAAAATGGAGGAAACAAACAGAAACGAAAAGTGGAGAGCGGGCAGTGTGAATAAATAGACCGATGACGAATCGACTCGGGGTTGACTGGAGTGCGGATAGAGGAAGCGGAGCACCACGAGAGGAAAGAGGAGAACTAGAACGAGGAAGGAAGGCGAAGGGATGGGGGCACTCACCTGAAGGACTCACCTGAAGGACTCACCTGAAGGACTCACCTGAAGGACGAGGTGCATGCCCTCGATGATCTCTATATCGCTCTCAACCGTGCGCCCGTACCCATGACACCCTCCTTCCCCACACTCTCCATCACCTGCGCAATGAGGTTCGCGACATTAGTTTCGCCGTTCGCCAAAATTCCTAGGAGTAGATGGCACTGACAGCGGGTGCCGTGCCGTCTCTGGCGATTTCGTGCGTCTTGGCAGCGGTATCCTGGACGAGGTGCACGCCAAGGTTCTCGAACCTAGATTTGAGCGTCAGTGAAGGCGCGAGGGTGAGGTGCAATACGCGTGTATACAGGGAAAATAACGTACCTTATCACAACTCCGTAGGATTACCGTAATAAATACACACCTAGAGCAAATTATATCCCGATACATTGCCAATCTCAAATGTTCAACGTACACCCGAAACGCTTGATTGATATTGGGATTATGCTGATTCTGGAGCAGGTGTTGTTTCAGTTATGTATCCGCAATGAGGGCTTTCAGAAGTTCTTCTTTCCTGCACCATGCCCGAGATTCAACGCGCACAGATTAACCAGAATATCAACGTCAAGTCGCGCTCGTGCTCTATCTGGTTCTCCCTCCCTTCTCTCGACCTCTCACTCTCCCAAGTTCCAATGCTCAATAGAGTCGGCGCGATATTTTTTACCCCTCCCGACAGAATACAGCTCCTGCCGGGTCCTACACGGTGATCCTGCCAAGCCACGAGTTTGGGGCAGGATCGAAGGAGTCCACTTCGGCAAATCCCGCTCCGTGCGGCACTGTGTTTGGGCGGGATGGCTGTGCCAAACACTGATGACTGGCGCGCTTGAACCACAACCGTCGCGTCGTACTAGCGGTTTCCGCCGACCATGCACCGACTCTCTACCCAATCCTCGCGCTCCCTCCGCCGCGCCGCCGAGCGCGCCGCGCGCAAACAGCCACAGCCTGCGCTGACGCGCGGGGCGCACAAGGACATCAAGTTCGCGCACGACGGACGGGCGAGCATCCTCAAGGGCGTCGACGTCCTCGCCAACGCTGTCAGTGTCACCCTCGGGCCCAAGGGTACGCTTCTCTCCCTCTCTGTCACTGTTCTAGCGTCCTCATTACCTCTGTAGGACGCAACGTCATCATCGAGCAGCCGTTCGGCGGTCCCAAGATCACCAAGGGTACGTTCACCTCTTCCTTCTTTCTACGTATCGAAACTCCCGCTGAAGATATTGATATTTTGTGTAGATGGTGTGACAGTCGCCAAGAGCATCACGCTGAAAGACAAGTTCGAGAACCTCGGCGCGCGCCTCATCCAGGACGTCGCCGCCAAGACGAACGAGGTCGCCGGCGACGGCACCACGACCGCCACCGTCCTCGCCCGCGCCATCTACAGCGAGGGCGTCAAGAACGTCGCCGCCGGCTGTAACCCCATGGACCTGCGCCGCGGCTCGCAGGCCGCTGTCGACAGAGTAGTCGAGTTCCTCAGCACGCACGCACGGACTGTCACGACGACGGCGGAGATCGCGCAGGTTGCGACGATTAGTGCGAATGGGGACACGCATGTGGGGAATTTGATTGCGCAGGCGATGGAGAAGGTCGGGAAGGAGGGGGTTATTACGGTGAAGGAGGGACGGACGATTGAGGATGAGATTGAGATTACGGAGGGGATGCGCTTTGACCGGTAAGTCCGCCCTCTCTTTCCCGCTTCGTTTCGTTCGTTTCGCTTCGTTCCTTCGTCGCTCGTTTCGTTTCATGGGTTTCCGTCGGGTCTGGATAGCGTTGTTCATCCGACCCCTCATTCGTTCTCGCCTCCTCGGTTTCTCCATCGCACCCGGGCGTCGTCTAGGCGTGCGCGAGTTCAGACCTCCTTTCGAGATCGTTCTTCGTTCTCAGTTTGCCCCCGTCGCCCGCCTTATTACCATTCCTTCGTTTGTTCTCCGTGTGACCGACGCTAGTCGGTCGGGCTAGAGGCTCGGGTCGTCTTTCGGAATGTTCATTCGTTTGGATCCCTGTTTCACTTGTGACCAGGCTTCTCTTGGAGATACATACTCGAGAGCTTGTCGCGTTCTCCTGACTCGCTCCTTGGTGCCGAGCACCGTCCCCATCGTCCCTTTTGTGCTCGATGGGGCTTTGTTGTTTCGTTCGTTCAACGTCGCGTCATGCCATGTGGCATGGGGACGCATGTGTATCACCCTCCGTTCATTCGTTCAGCTTTTTCCTTTCTTTCGTTCATTCTATTTGCGAATCGTGTTCGGTTCGTGCGTCGCTCCGTGCCTTCGTGGGGGCGGAGGTCTTTTTCTCTCTCCCTTCGGTTGGATGGGATGAAGGCGAGGCTAGTCGTAATTGCGCGTGTTCCGTCGTTCATCTGTGTGGGTCGTTTGTTCGTCCGTTCTTGCGCTTCCATTCGCGCGAGGAGGGATGGGAGGAAGGATATGGTTGACTTCGAGGCTTCGGTCATGGAAGCGTTCGTATTCGTTCGTTTGGCTCGTGCGAGTTCGTCGTTATCCCTTCATGTTCTGCCACCATTTTCGGTTTCATTTCGACTTCATAATCTCGCATCACCCTTCCTTCGTTCACCCTCTCTCTCGTTCGGTACTGACTCCTCCCCTTAGCGGCTTCATCTCCCCATACTTCGTCACCGACGTCAAAGCCCAAAAAGTCGAATTCGAAAAGCCCCTCATCCTCCTCTCCGAAAAGAAGATCTCTTTACTCCAAGACATCCTCCCCGCCCTCGAAGCCGCCGCGCAGGCCCGCCGCCCCCTCCTCATCATCGCCGAGGACGTCGACGGCGAGGCCCTCGCCGCGTGCATCCTCAACAAGCTTAGGGGCCAGCTCCAGGTCGCCGCCGTCAAGGCGCCGGGCTTTGGGGATAATAGGAAGAGTATTTTGGGCGATTTGGCGATTTTGACGGGTGGACAGGTGTTTACGGATGAGGTGGAGGTGAAGTTGGAGAAGGCGAGCGTGGAGTTGCTTGGGAGCACGGGGAGTGTGACGGTTACGAAGGATGATACGATTATTCTGAATGGGGAGGGGAGCAAGGACGCGATCCAGGCGCGATGCGAGCAGATCCGCGCGCTCGTTGCGGATCCTACGACCTCCGACTACGATCGTTCTAAGCTCCAGGAACGTCTGGCGAAGCTTAGCGGGGGTGTGGCGGTCATCAAGGTTGGAGGAGCGAGCGAGGTTGAGGTGGGGGAGAAGAAGGACCGGTACGACGATGCGCTGAACGCTACGCGTGCGGCGGTGGAGGAGGGTATTCTGCCTGGAGGAGGTGTGGCGCTTCTTAAAGCGAGTCTGCAGCTTGCGACTACGAGTCCCGCGACGAGTGCGGGGAATGCAGGCGCCCCTGTTGCGGCGGATGCGAAGCCGATTTCGACGGCGAACTTCGACCAGGAGCTCGGCGTCGCTATCATCCGCCGCGCCATAACCAACCCGGCTAGGACGATATTCAAGAACGCCGGCGAGGAGAGCAGTGTCATTGTGGGAAGGATACTGGGGGAGTATGGAGTTGAAGGAAAGTTCAATTGGGGGTATGATGCCGGGCGGGGCGAGTATGTGGATATGGTGGAGAGGGGCATTGTGGATCCGTTGAAGGTTGTGAGGACGGCGCTTGTGGATGCGGCGGGTGTTGCGAGTTTGTTGACGACTAGTGAGGCGTGTGTTGTGGAGGCTGCTGAGGAGGAGGGGGCGGGGAAGGCGCCGATGGGAGGGATGGGAGGAGGTATGGGTGGAATGGGGATGGGGGGATTCTAGGTGATTGAGTAGAGGGTCGTCATTGGGTGGATGGATGGGCGCTCGATTCGTTGATTCGTCGCTTCGCCGTACACTCTCTCGTTTTAACCGCGACCTTGACCGTAGAGTAAAAGTACCATCTCGCTTCTAGCGCTTGTTGTAATCCGCACATTCCTACCCCTTCTCGTTCTCGCTGCATACATACATACATGCATACATACATACTTTGCTCGTTCGACTCGATTCTCACGTAGACTTAATTCGTTGGCTATAATACATCCCCACTCTGATTAGAATTCTTTCTTCGTAGTGTTTGAGGTGAGGGCCCAGGGCGCGAAGTTAAGTTGACGTTGGCGTTGTGTTCGTCAAGTTCGTCGGGTTGGCGTCGAGGTTGTCGGGAGTCGGGAGTCAAGGGTGTCGGGAGTCAGGAGTCGAGGACGTACATACTATGTATTTGGTGTTCGGTGTTCAATCGCGCTCCGGCGCTAGCTTTCAAGTTGTTTGTGCTTGGTGCGGTGGGGCTCCCGTTTGGTTGAAACGGATGGATCCCCGTGCTAGTTGTGTTTTAACTTCCTGTTCGTTCGGGTGGGAGGGCGGTATTTGAGATTTCGAGAGTGAGATGAGATAGGGTGCGGTGGGCGGGGTCGAGGGGAGTTCGGGGCGATTTAGAGTCTAGATCACATCCCGCCGCGGTGCTTCGTATTTAGATAGCTTAGATCACATAGACTGGAGCCATTGGAATTGACCAACCTGGTTCACATCGTGCCCGATCGCATAACAGAGTCGCTCACGGTGACATTCCTAGCTGCGGGACCGACGAATGTAAGTATCAGCCCACCCGACCCTGAGAGGGGAGACGCGCATCTACACGTCGCCTTCCCATTTCTCATATGAGTGTACTCAGAGACGGTACAAACACATCCTGGTGCACGATCTGGTGCGATCAACGAATCCGCCTCCGCGCGAATCCACCATGTCATGCGCAAATGCCGGATGGACTCTATCGGCTCCGTACGAGTATGACGTCCGTCCACACCGCCGCGGTGTCCGACTACTCCAAGACCAGATGCACCGAGTATTAATTCATTAAGCGATGCCCTGAAATTCAGCATTAATTCACTCACGACTGCGACGTAGAGTAGTGTTCCCCAACGTTCAAAAACCCAATCGTGCCAGAGCAGCGGCCCATCAACTCGACTCGTCCTCGACCACGGGAATGGCACATCTGCTAGCCTTCATCCGACCTATTCACGGTTAGTAATAGTTGATCCGTAGCAGACACACAAGTCCGCACACCCCAGAGACTATGCCCCTCCGAGCAGAATAGTAGTCGAGCGTCCAGATCAGCGACGTTCGCAAATGTCGATAGTGGCGAATGGAGTGGAAGAAATCTGACTCGGTGATAGCCCAAACGCGATAACCAAAATGAAAATGAGTTGAAACGGTCCACAACTAACACTATGGGCACCAGATCAAAAGCGCGTGTGCCTTATTCGGGTTTGTTTGAGACAATATGCAGAATTTGATCTGGGGTGAAGCTCTCGGGGACTTGTGAGGCCTGTTATAAATGTGCACCGAATAAAAGCATGAATATACAGGTTGGCATATGAATAATATACACCGAAATAGTCACAGATGAAGCAGGTTGTCATGTTTAAGCTGATTTAGAAATAAGGCCTCCAAAGGCCCTCCGGTTAAATCCTGAGTGTTTTTAAAATAGAGCACCCTGATATTTTTCACATAGACCTCAGAAACTTACTGGAAATATGTACCTCTGGCATTTTACAAAGATCCTCACAGGGCCTTTTCACAATGTGGGCCGCGTACTCTTTATGAATTAGGCATCGACGTCCTTTGATGATATGTGTCCGTGGTATTTGATGAACCAAGCCGAGACACCTATTGGAAACATGCACATACGGCATTTTTCAAATATCCTCAGCAAACATGAGGCTGGAGGATCTTTAGCTTTCACCAACAGCGTGGTGCTGCGCACGGGCCTCAGTCGCGGCCCCGCCATCTGGGCGCTTACTTGTTCCACCCGCTCCGTCCCTCTCAGATGGCTTCCTTGTAGTTGCAACATTGCTTTCGGTAATATAGGGTATTTATTTCAATATATACATGTTATATCTATCGTTTATGATCATGAGGTTTTATGCTATAACTATGCGCCTGTACATCAAGATAAGTTCACTGTTAGTCTTTGTTGTGCTTCCGCTGACCCTAGCCCCGCACCCACATCCTCACCATGTACACTACACTCGCCTAGCCCCGCGCCCAAATCCTCGCCATGTACACCACACTCACCACAGCCCCAATTCCACACACAATCGCCGCCACGTCCTTCGCCGTCTCCAACAACGTCCTCGCCCTCCTCGCCGTGCTCGCCCTGGTGCTCGAGGTTCGCCTGCCCTGCCCCACACTTCCCATCTCGATGTCCCTGCCCGGGCCAAAGGTCAGTGTCGTGCCCTCGCCGTGTGTCACAACTCACAACTCACCCTTCGATTTCGACCTCGATATCCCCTCCTACCTCCTGCCCGCCTTCCTCCTCCCGGCTAGACGCCCCGTTTCCTCCAATCGCGCTCTCCTTCTCCCTGCCCTCGTCAAGACCCGCGATGTGGCCTTCGTTGCCATCGGGTCTGTGCCCGCCTCCTTCCACCTCGCCACCCGCTTCCTCGACCTGATCGAGGAAGCCCGCGCACTTCCCATCCTCTTCCTTCAATGTCTCCTCCCCTTCGCTGGCGTTGGGCGCGTCCCGGTTGCGCTCGTCGCGTGCCGCCTTCAGCGCCCGCCCTCCCTCTCCTTCCACTTTCTCCCTTTCGTCCTCCCGCTGTCCTTCTTCGCGCCTTCCAGCGTTCGAAGTGCATCTTCGGACGCCGTCCTCGTCGGCGTTGAACGCCCCCTCGTGAGCGCAGGAATGCGGCCCATCGCATTTGGCCCCCTCGCATCCGGCCATCGCCGCCCGTCTTCCCTCTCCTCCTTCCTTCTCCCTCCCCTCCTCCTTTTGGCGTGCTTCTGGCGTTTGGGCGTTCGAACTTGCACTTCGAATGTCGCCGTTGCTCGCCTCCATCGCCCGCTGGTTATCGGTGGGGTCTGGCGCATCGCCCTTGCCCTTCTGGTCTCCGTCCTTCAGAGCTTGCCCTCCTTCTTCCCCCTCCTTCTCACAACTGTCCTCCCGCTGACCTGCTTCGCGTGTGGGCGCGTTCGTTGAACTTCGAACGACGACCTCCTCCTTGAACCCGATCGGCCCGTCGTGCGTGCTTTTTTTCGTCTCCCTGCATGAACAAAAGCTTTTCATAAGGACACAGGGTGGGCAGGCCGTTCATCGACACTTACCTGCTCCTCTCCGGCGCTTCATTCCGTCCGACTTGCACTCGTTGCATGGCAGGAGAGGGTGGATGGGAGTTGGATGGGCGTGGGGGACGCGTTGGTGGTCGTTGAGGTGGACGACAGCTGCCCTTGCATGCCTTGATGGCATGTTCTCACCTTACCCAATTTTTATGTAAATGTTCATTTAGGCGCTGGCGCCCCGCCCAAAAAGGGCGCTTTTCCCGCCCCGCGTCTTCCCCCGGTGATCTACGACTATTCGTCGACGTATTGCATCGAGAACACGCTGAGCTACGGCCTCGAGCGGCGCGTGGTGTGTCGCTCTGAACAAAGGTGCGAACGAAGTTGCCGTCGGCTTCGATGAAGGAGTCGTGGTGATCAAGCTCGGATGCGACGAGCCGAGCCTATGTTCAGCATGGATCCCTCCGGCGCAAGCTCATCTACACGAAGAGGAAACCTCGCCACCGTCGAAGCGTCCTCTCAAGCCGACTATGGACATGGGCACGACCGAGGTCTTCCCCACCGCGATCCTCCGCTCGCCCAATGGCCGCTTCGTGACCGTCGTCGGCTATGGCGAGGAGTACATCATCTACACCGCCCTCGCCTGGCGCAACAAGTCCGGTTCCGGCATCTCCTTCGCATGGGCTCCCGAATCCCGATAGCAGCACCTACGCTGTGTCCTCGAGTTGAAGGTGAAGCTGAAGATCAAGAAGACCTTCAGGGAAAAGTCCGGGAGTGCTGGAAGTGGGGCGACGACGAAGGGGAGTGGCAGCTGGGCTGTCGAGCAACTGTACACCGGTCCCGTCCTTGGTGCACGCGGTTTAGGGTTATTGGTTCGATTTTGGGATCCCAGGGTTGACAACCCTGGAGAACCCTGCAGGGGTTTTTTGGAGCAACCCTGGACATTTTGGGTCCATCCCTGCAGGGCATTTTGGGCATTTGGGGTGCATCCCTGCAGGTCTTTCTGGGCACCCCTGAAACTGTTTGGTCTACCCATCCAGTGTTTCAAGCAATGGCCTCTTCCGATGCACCAATGCAGAGATTAAGAAGACTGAGAAGGGTGATTTGCGGATCTCGCGGAGACACCAGATGCTCCAATGTGGGAACCAGAGAGTCCCACAGGAGAGAACGACCTCTTCTCACTTGGTTTGCGGAGCTCAAATCTGGGAACCATGGTGTCCCGAGGGAGAGAGAGGTCTCACTTGGTCGTATTCTCCTTCAGACACTCTGTCGTGTTCGAAGGTAATGTGGGTCACAGCCTCTTCCGATTTGCGGAGACACTAGATGCTCCAATGTGGGAACCAGAGAGTCCCACAGGAGAGAACGACCTCTTCTCACTTGGTTTGCGGAGCTCAAATCTGGGAACCATGGTGTCCCGAGGGAGAGAGAGGTCTCACTTGGTCGTATTCTCCTTCAGACACTCTGTCGTGTTCGAAGGTAATGTGGGTCACAGCCTCTTCCGATTTGCGGAGACACTAGATGCTCCAATGTGGGAACCAGAGAGTCCCACAGGAGAGAACGACCTCTTCTCACTTGGTTTGCGGAGCTCAAATCTGGGAACCATGGTGTCCCGAGGGAGAGAGAGGTCTCACTTGGTCGTATTCTCCTTCAGACACTCTGTCGTGTTCGAAGGTAATGTGGGTCACAGCCTCTTCCGATTTGCGGAGACACTAGATGCTCCAATGTGGGAACCAGAGAGTCCCACAGGAGAGAACGACCTCTTCTCACTTGGTTTGCGGAGCTCAAATCTGGGAACCATGGTGTCCCGAGGGAGAGAGAGGTCTCACTTGGTCGTATTCTCCTTCAGACACTCTGTGGTGTTCGAAGGTAATGTGGGTCACAGCCTCTTCCGATTCGCGGAGACACCAGATGCTCCAATGTGGGAACCAGAGAGTCCCACAGGAGAGAACGACCTCTTCTCACTTGGTTTGCGGAGCTCAAATCTGGGAACCATGGTGTCCCGAGGGAGAGAGAGGTCTCACTTGGTCATATTCTCCTTCAGACACTCTGTGGTGTTCGAAGGTAATGTGGGTCACAGCCTCCTCCGATGCACCAATGCAGGGGACCGAGAAGAGTGATTTGCGGATCTCGCGGAGACACCAGATGCTCCAATGTGGGAGCCAGAGAGTCCCACAGGAGAGAACGACCTCTTCTCACTTGGTTTGCGGAGCTCAAATCTGGGAACCATGGTGTCCCGAGGGAGAGAGAGGTCTCACTTGGTCATATTCTCCTTCAGACACTCTGTGGTGTTTGAAGGTAATGTGGGTCACAGCCTCCTCCGATGCACCAATGCAGGGGACCGAGAAGAGTGATTTGCGGATCTCACGGAGACACCAGATGCTCCAATGTGGGAACCAGAGAGTCCCACAAGAGAGAACGACCTCTTCTCACTTGGTTTGCGGAGCTCAAATCTGGGAACCATAGTGTCCCGAGGGAGAGAGAGGTCTCACTTGGTCATATTCTCCTTCAGACACTCTGTGGTGTTCAAAGGTAATGTGGGTCACAGCCTCTTCCGATTTGCGGAGACACTAGATGCTCCAATGTGGGAACCAGAGAGTCCCACAGGAGAGAACGACCTCTCCTCACTTGGTTTGCGGAGCTCAAATCTGGGAACCATGGTGTCCCGAGGGAGAGAGAGGTCTCACTTGGTCATATTCTCCTTCAGACACTCTGTGGTGTTTGAAGGTAATGTGGGTCACAGCCTCTTCTGATTTGCGGAGACACTAGATGCTCCAATGTGGGAACCAGAGAGTCCCACAGGAGAGAACGACCTCTTCTCACTTGGTTTGCGGAGCTCAAATCTGGGAACCATGGTGTCCCGAGGGAGAGAGAGGTCTCACTTGGTCGTATTCTCCTTCAGACACTCTGTGGTGTTCGAAGGTAATGTGGGTCACAGCCTCCTCCGATGCACCAATGCAGGGGACCGAGAAGAGTGATTTGCGGATCTCGCGGAGACACCAGATGCTCCAATGTGGGAACCAGAGAGTCCCACAAGAGAGAACGACCTCTTCTCACTTGGTTTGCGGAGCTCAAATCTGGGAACCATAGTGTCCCGAGGGAGAGAGAGGTCTCACTTGGTCATATTCTCCTTCAGACACTCTGTGGTGTTCAAAGGTAATGTGGGTCACAGCCTCTTCCGATGCACCAATGGAGGAGACCGAGAAGGGTGATTTGCGGATTTCGCGGAGACACCAGATGCTCCAATGTGGGAACCAGAGAGTCCCACAGGAGAGAACGACCTCTTCTCACTTGGTTTGCGGAGCTCAAATCTGGGAACCATGGTGTCCCGAGGGAGAGAGAGGTCTCACTTGGTCATATTCTCCTTCAGACACTCTGTGGTATTCAAAGGTAATGTGGGTCACAGCCTCTTCCGATGCACCAATGGAGGAGACCGAGAAGGGTGATTTGCGGATCTCGCGGAGACACCAGATGCTCCAATGTGGGAACCAGAGAGTCCCACAGGAGAGAACGACCTCTTCTCACTTGCTTTGCGGAGCTCAAATCTGGGAACCATGGTGTCCCGAGGGAGAGAGAGGTCTCACTTGGTCATATTCTCCTTCAGACACTCTGTGGTGTTGGAAGGTAATGTGGGTCACAGCCTCCTCGGATGCACCAATGCAGGAGACCGACAACAGTGATTTGCGGATCTTGTGGACACACCCTCACTTGATTTGCGGAGCTCAAATCTGGGAACCATGGTGTCCCGAGGGAGACAGAGGTCTCACTTGGTCGTATTCTCCTTCAGACACTCTGTGGTGGTGGAAGGTAATGTGGTCAAAGCCTGTTCTGATGTTCTAATCCAGACACTTGTGACTATAGAGACTGAAAAGGGTGCCTTGCAGATCCTGTTGCCTTTGTACTATTCACAACTCTCTATTATCTCCGTGTTTGCACCTGTCATATATCTACCATACCTTTTGCAGTCTCCTCCATGTACATATCCGTCCACCAGAGAGCCATTGATGAGATCCACGCATGAGCACGGAAATGCTCACTCCCAGCAACGCACACCAACCATCATTCATCAAGACGATTCCGTGAAGGGGACAGGGAGAACTAATAGATGTTCTAGGGTTCTCAATATTCTTGCAACTTACTACAATTTTCTCATACTTCATTTGACGACTTGACGTGCTCAGGATCGATTTATGAGAGATACGGGGGTTTTCAGCTGGCCGAAAACGGTGAAAAACGCGTAGGTGCTCTTCCTATCTAACTTCGACACCCCGCAGAATTGATTCTAGGCCAATGAAAATTTCTAAGAATTATGGTGATTTTTCTGGTATTTTCTGATGGGCACAAAGGACTCAGAACTCGATTCGGGGAATGGGCGCTTACGCGAGCAACAGGCGCGCGCGGGGCTGACAAAGCCTCGTGACTGATGGGCGCTCGGCGATGGCCGAGATGGATTGGGGTGCTTGCTTCGATCTCGACTACGACGACACAGGCTGGGGTTCAAGGTAAGTCTCTGGTAATTGAAATCTGGGTGTTAACTATGGGTATATGGACCATAGGTACAGGGAGGTGGGCTGGCAGGCACAGATCGGATCGGATGGGAAACGGATGGATAACAGACTGCGAGGGGTAAGTTCGTGACGGTAAGGACGCGAGAATGATCCTGTAAGAGTGGGGCACCGGTCTTAATCAGGTGCGTCTCATTTCTCTTTTGTTCTTAGTCTTCTCGAGCTTCAGAGAAGTTCGAGTCTGGGGTTACGCTTGGGGCTAGGGCTCGGCTGGCGTCGAACGCGTGTTAAGCGCCGCGCTTGATACCGGCGCCTCGGTCATAGGTCTCGCCCCGGTGATCGGATTTTGGGTGGGTAGTACCTCGCTGATCGGTGTTGGTGTGGGTTCCAGGGCCTAGGGTTCGCTGACGTGGAGTCCTTCAACGCCCATCTCCCCTGCGAGGTGTACTTGGTGGTGGAGGCATTCGTGGTACAGAGCATTAACTCTATCGGTGAGTTGATTGCTGCCCTTGTTCCAGTGTTATCTCTTGCTTGTGATTGTTGGATGTGTTGGAAGCAGGATCCGCTAAGCTCTGGTGCGTATTATCGTCGTCGCCGTCGGGGGTATGCCGACATTGTTTTTGCGTCGGTCACACCTCTTGGCATGCATGAACGAGCCCTGGGCCGGTGTGCGACGCACATCGCGGAGTGTCGTACTCGACGGCTGTGGTCGTCGAGTCCCGTCGAGTCTAATCCTTCTTCCTTCCGAACAGTACCTATGGATTTCACAGTCAGTAAAGTGAAGGTCGCTTTACCGACTGTGAAATCCATAGGTACTGAAGTTCGTTGTACATGTTGGTGTTCTCCCTTGCAAGTGCGACGGAGCTGTAGACAGTGGCTTCGACGTTGCGTAGATAGGAAAATGAAATCGATTTGGTGAGATAGGATAGAGTGTAAGAGATATAGAAAAGACGAGAGCGTAGAGACGTGCTCGAGCCGTAGATCTCGAGGGTGAAGACGTGCACACAGAGAATCTACTCTAAGTAGTGCCTACCTCTATACTCTACAGGGCCGGTCCATGCGCGAGGAGAATGGCATACCTTTGTCCCGTTGAATAGAACAATTTTCTATGCTCGAGTCACTCCAGAGCTGACCGGCGAGACTCTGCGCCAACGCTGCTCCGACGGGCGCCTAAGTCGTGACCGACCTTCCTAATCGGGAAGGCTCGACTTGGTCGGTACGTAGCCCGTTTGGGATACTCACACCCTCCTAACATTTTTCGCCCGACTCTCCTCAAACTGCTCACACCCAACGTGTGTCCTCACCTCAAAGCCTCGCGCTAAAGCACCTCATGCCTTACTATAAGATATCAAACTGATATTGAAGGCCAGAGTTTATCAAATTGTAAGGACATGTGGATTATAACGCTTAAGGGAAACCAGCATACTTGAGATCATTAAATAAGACACCAACACAGAATTAAATTGAAATGGCAGCAGGCAAGAAAATGGGGTCCTTCTGTCCATTTATCAAAATATTGGCGAAAGGTGCGCCGCGCCTACTCAGAGTGGTCCACTTGAAGTCGACGTCGTAGGCGCTCGACCAAAAGCGATCCAATTCGCACATGGGGATCCAATACAAATGGCGGAAGAACTCGTTCCACATCGCGGAGCGTAGGAGGCGGAAAGTGATAGGCGACATGGCCTCGGAGTGCTTAATCCACATGCGGTAATAACGAGCCCCGTGAAACTGCTTCGCCAGTGCGGCCGTCTGCATACCGGGAGGTGGAAATAAAATTTCAAACGCCCTCAGGAACTCAGCACCTGTGGCATGCCTCCAGCGACACCCGTAGAAGACGTTGGCGAGGTTCTGGTAATGGAACACGTAAGGGTCCTTGAAGTCCGTTCGGCGGATCCGGAGACAAGATATCTCGTCCCAGCTCTTAGGCGCGCGTAATAAGACATCCTCCGTGAACAAGCGCTGCAGCTTATCGACGATTTCTTCGAGGTATTCATCGACAAGCGAGTAGTTTAATCCGTCCTCCGCAAGGCACTCCAATCCAGGCAAGTTGTCCCGGTACACTGAAGGAGATTGCATACTGCCAAGCACGGGAAAAGCGTATCGGTTGACGGACAGGCGCTCTGGAGAGGGCTGAGGAGGAAACGGGGTGGGAGTGATGGGCTCTGTCGAGTGAAACGCGGCCATGATATCGTGTGAGGTACCCCCAAGGCACTGAATATAGAATTCTTCCCTCAGATGCTCTGAGGACTCGAAGCGGGAGAAATGCGGGCCGATTGTGCAGTCTCCGAGGGAGAGGCGTTCGAGGAAAACGAGCCCGCGGGTGGTAGAAATAGGAAAGGGGAGGACGTCAATGATGTTTCTGCCGGTGGCAGTTGAGGTGTGGAGGGTGTTCACGAGGTGTACGATGCACGACGTCAGAGCCAGAATAGCCTGCTTCTTCATCTTGAATGCGTTCGAATTGGTTAACCTCTGTTCCTCTATGAGTGTGTCGTAGGCGTATGTAGTAAGAGCACGATATTGCCTAATTAATGGATGAGTCACATGTCTGACTGTCGTTCGCAGTAGGACTTACCATAAGTCAGAGGTCGTGAAAGAAAGACACTCATCTACGAGTGTGGAGAGCTGAACCTTCCAGAGAGACCTTCGTGCACGATGGATACGAGTGCCGACAACGACACGCGCAGTTGTGTGGGTAGAGCGCGTGTTGTACATCTTCGAAAGGGTATGAAGGAACGAGGGCGCCCCATCCGCCCTTCGCACAAGGTCTAACCCGTTAATCTTGCTCGTCTTCACTCCCATCTCGCTAGCCGCCGAGAGAACATCATCAGAGATCGACAGCGTAAACTTCACAAAGTCCACCAGCACACTCGGGTCAGTGGCGACCGCGCAGCAGGCCACACCGGGTATATGCGAGACCGGGAAGGAGTTGTAATTGACCCGTGAGACATCAAGGTCGTCCCCCACTATCGCCCAGTACACCGCTTTATGCCCATCCCGAGACCAAAGAACGGACCTGTCGGACGATGCCACTTCTAGGCCGACGTCGACATACCAAGTCCCACCGAATACATTATCCTCGCAAACCGCCTCCGAATCGAGAGAATTGCGGTCAAGGTGGTCATCCAGAGCGATCGATGCCAGGGTTTCGCAATCCATGGCGTGCGTGCTCGATTCGCTCCGTACAACGTGGAGAAAGAATAGTCCATCCATCCAAAGAAGACCGCTCTCCCGGGCGTGCTTCTGGATCGCTTCGCCAAATGACTTCAAAAACTGGGGTGGGATGGTATCAAGGAGTGTCTGGGCGTGGGTAGACCCTTCATACGATGAGATGGGTAGGTCGCGGAGGGCAGGTGCGATGACTTTCTCCCAGACGAGTCGAAACTCGCCTACCTCCAACCAATGGTGTCTATCGTCTGAGCTCAAAGCCGGGAGCATGATGTTTATAACTCCTCCCGTACCGAACGTTCCCAGGCGCATGTTTGGCATTGTGCATATTGGTAGGGTCACCGGCATCTGAAGCATAGTAGTAATTAGCTATAAGGTCGATCCAGCAAGATGAAAGGGCGCACCTCGGTCTGCTTCCACTCGTACGAGATGTTCACTTTATCGCGGAATGAGTCGTCCCAGCGATAGACTGTGCAGAGGCTCAGATTTGAATTGAGAACCAGAATGTTATCCGACATCCCGTGGATAGAGCCGTAGAATCGCTTCAAGGAGCCTTTAATGAGGTGTCGATCTCTCAAGCGATCCAGGGTGAGATCAAGCTTAATGCGATATCCGGGTCCAATGCCAGCTACGAGGAGGAGAACAAGCTCGTTGTACTGACTGCTGGCGTAGTAAGACTTTGCTAGGACAACAAGGTCGTGGAGGGTGATGCGGCGGACGGGCAAGGTAGATTCGACTACCTCCGGTGACGAGGGCCTGGCGATATCGGCCGACTCATTCTCAGAGGACGAAGAGTGACAATCGGAGTCCCCGGTGGATTCAGTTTCCATCTCGGAGCCAAAAGAGGCACTTTAGAGCGAAAGGGACGTGCGTTAGCATTGAATTAGAGGGATATATAATAGTGCGACTACGTACAGACGAGGTGACCTCATGAGACTTGCACTGCGTGTAGAAGAGCGCACGGATGCCCCGTCAGACGCCACATCCATTTCGAGAGCATCCGAGTCGTCGCCACTCTCCTCAGACCCATTAACAGCGGGTTCGAGGGAGTTACCTCCGGCAGCTGGAGTGGACTGGGGGCTCGGCGTGTCCTCAAAATTGATGTAGGCACAGGGGCCCGTAGGCGGCGCCGGCGAGGCTCCGTCATGGAGGTCGGATGAGGATACAACGGTCACGCTTGGGGTCGGGGATGCCAAAGTCTGATTTTCAGCCATATTGTTCTACGAGAAATTGGTCAGCGTCTGCCGAGAAGATATCTGGGCTACGTACAGGATTGCGATTATCTGAACGGTTTACTGTTGATTCGATGTGGCCTCCTGAGCGAAAATATAAAGCAGAGTAGAGAAGAATATAGCGGGAAAGACCACAGCACTAAAAGGAGTATAACTCCGAGATAGCGATATCGTCTAGAGGCCATGGAGGAACGACACTCCCGCTTATATATATTCTGAAATAGTGCAGGAGCCCCAGGAGCAACGCACATGGATTGCGAAGGCCCGAACCCGGGACGTAAGTCGCTAACCGAATATCATTTCCCCGGTTCAAGTTGGCACCATCCATTCATCTCAGCACTCCAATTTTCAAACCACTTTTTTTCATTCTTATCTGCTTCCGCGTATCAGAATTCAGGGAGGCGCGCAAGCGAGAAAATGTTACCATCCTTGTGCAGGCTCGTCCCATGTTGAGACTGGACTCTCTATTCACAGCGCATTCGGCACCCACGATTTCAAACCCCTTTGCATCAATATCCGCATTCAGACGATCTCTGGTAGATACTCTGTTCATTTCAAGCCTAGTTGCCCGGGTATCAGAATCGAGTGGGAAGCGTGCAAATGAGAACTTCGCTCATGTTAACATCCTTGTATCATGGCGGCTCTCAGTCTCGTTGACACCAGGAGTATTTGAGTACGGGTACGATCGGTAAGTAATCGACAAAAATGGTCAGGAGCGGACCGACAGAAACCCCATGCCTCGGCGTGAACGGCGATCGAAATAAGAGGCCAGATGTGAGTGAGGGTGTGCACGCGGAGTATCGGTGACAGAGCATTATTGGGTAAGTATGGTATTATTCCAGTACGCACATACATCAACAATATATGCTTAAATTCCAAGCTCTTCAACATCGAAACGGGGAGGGGTTTTACTATTTACAAGAATGTTGACTACGGGAACGTTGGGAGCTTGGATTGGAAGAGCGGTAAACCGCGCGTCGCTCTTCGTAGACCAGATGCGATCACTGTGAGCCCACGGAATCCAGTACAGCTTTTTGAAGACCGTGCTCCAGATGGACTGTCGTATATGCTCGAATTCATCCTTGGATGTGCGGCCCCCGAGATTCATCCACGCACGGTAGTATGCTGTGGTCAGATAGTTCTGCGACTTGGCGGTCACCCAGTTTCCCTTCTCCGGGAATAGTTTATCGAAGGTTGACCTCCAAAGTACTCGTGGAGCGAGTCGATATCGCGAAGCGTTGAACAACTTGGCGAAGTTCTGCTCTTGATACGTTTCGATTGAAGCAGCGTTGCGCTGCTCTTCGTCGAGACGAATAGTGATAAACTGCTAAGTTTATAAGTCGTTGAAGCCACTGCAAGTGGGAGATAGTTCGATATATTAGTTAAGTTAGATAAAGAGAAATACAGCATGACGCACCTGCAAGTGGGAGATAGTTCGATAAGGGAACTACCCACTTGCAGTGTAGACTATATACTGTGTGGAACAATAGACGATCCATATCGGGAGAACAATAAAGTACGTACGAATATGGAACAATAGAAGTGAGAACAATGCTGTGTGATATATGTGAAACGATGGAATGAATGAACAATGTGATCGTGGATATATATAGAACAAAGAAGCATTAGAACAATAGAAAAGTTTGAAAGAGGCAGCGCCTATGTGAAGGTGAAGAGAACAATGGGCGAGCCATGGAGACATGTGCATTGTACTTCAACACACCCCCTCAATGCAATGTCACAGAAGATTACTCAAGACCAAGAGCGAGACGGTGACGCTGTACAGCGGGTTTGGGGAGTGGTTTGGTGAAGATGTCGGCGATCATGTCGTTGGTAGGAAGGAAGTGAACCTCAATTTCGCCGCGCTTAATAACCTCTCGTATCCAATGCATCTTGATGTCGATGTGCTTCATTCTGCTGTGGTGTTCGGGGTTTCGAAGCACCTTGAGAGCAGATTGGTTATCGACCATCAGTCGTGAAGGACCTGTGACTGTAGTCCCAAGTTCCCGAAGGAATGACCGCATCCAAATGACTTCACGTCCTGCCGAGGAGGCAGCAACGTATTCGGCCTCTGTCGAAGAGTCCGCGACAGTTGCCTGCTTCTTGGCAGACCAGCTAACAGCGCCTGTGCCCATCTTGATAAGGAATCCAGAAGTGGATCGACGAGTGTCAAGGCATCCAGCATGATCCGCATCGGTATATGCCTGGAAGAGTTCTGAGGACAGAGACTCGCCTTTATTGCGATAAGTGAGTCGTAAGTCCATCGTTCCCTTCAGATAGCGGAACAGATGCTTGACGGCCTTCCAATGGATTGGACCAGGGTTGGAGTTGAACTGGGCGAGCTTGGCGACGGAGTAGGCGATGTCTGGGCGAGTTCCGATGGCAAGGTACATGAGAGCTCCGACTGCGTTTATGTATGGGACAGTCTTCATCTCACGTTGCTCTTGCTTGGAGAGATCGTACTTGGCAAGACTAGTGCCGCTGCCTGGATCCATAGGAGTTGCGACTGGTGTGCAGTTTTCCATGCGGAATCGTTTAAGGATATCGAGGATGTACTGGCGTTGGGAGAGGTGGAGTGTGCAGTTTTCGCGATCATAATCGACCTTGATACCGAGGAGGTAGGTGGTTGGGCCAAGGTCCTTGAGAGTGAAGACCTTGGCGAGTGATTCCTTGAGCCATTTGATCTTTTCCTGACTCTTGGAGATGATGGTGATGTCATCGACGAATACTGGTAGAGTGATTCGGATACCATCGGCTTCCCATACGTAGAAGCTGGGATCTGTTTTGATCTGGGTGAATCCCAATCGTTCGAGTTCCGTTGCTAGCTTCTGATACCACAGTCGTCCGCTCTGTTTCAGGCCGTAGATACCCTTCTTGAGGCGGCAGACCCATTTCTCTCCGTTGGGGCCTCTGATCTCAAAACCCTCAGGTTGAGTCATGTAGACCTCGTACTTGTCTTCGATCTCGCCGTTGAGGTATGCGTTGGAGACATCGATGGACTCGATGTATTCCCCGTTCATGGCTGCTTTAGCAAGAGCGGTACGAAGGGCAGTGAGACGAGCAGTAGGAGAGAAGATTTGGTCGTAGTCGACACCAGGTTGTTGGGAGTAGCCTTTAGCGACGAGGCGTGCCTTGTAGCGGTCGATGGTGCCATCGGACTTGCGCTTGATAAGGAATACCCATCGAGAGCCGATTGCCTTCCTATCGTCTGGTAGCCTGACGATTTCCCAAGTGCCGTTGGCGATGAGTGCGTCCATCTCCGTTTGACATGCAGCAGCCCAGAACTCATGGTCTGGTCGAGACATGGCTTCTTTCCAGCTGCGTGGGGAATCTTCTGGTCGTGTAGCAGCTCCGAAAGCCTGTTCCATTTTGTCCGTGGCCATGAGGAGAACCATTTCCACAGCTTCATCAGCGGGGATGTATTCTCCTATGTCATAGACGTCCATGAGGGCTTGCATGATAGGAGTGGCGAATAGAGCTCTTTCAAGGTCGACGTTGTCATTGTCCCCGTTGTCCTCGTCTTCGAAGTCCTGCGCTGTGAGAGGTGGCGGATTAAACGGATTTTCATCATCCTTGTCACCCCCTTGATCCGCTGGCGGTTCACCCCCTTGACGTCGTGCAACTGGTTTGGTCGTTCGCCTCGTACCCCCAGTTAGTTTGAAGTAATCAGGGACTGCTTTCTGGCGGACAGGGCGCGAGCCTTGTGCCACCATTGGCTGGGTAATGGGTTTCCGAGGGACAGGAGCAGGTGCAGAAGGAGGAGGAGCAGGAAACGTGGGAGCAGGGATAGGACGTTCAGGCGATGTAGGAGGAGTAGACTTTTGTGGCTCAGCTTTAGGTGTAGGCGAGGTAGGTGAAGTCGGGTGGAACTGTGGTCGAGACGCTGTTTGCTTGCCGAGAGCTTTCAGGTCCATGGTTTGGGAAGGTGTATGTGGTGGTGCCTGTTGGGCACCGCTGTTGTCCTCGTCATCATCGTCCTCATCATCCTCATCCTCATCGTCCTCATCATCCTCGTCGTCCTCGTCGTCCTCGTCAGATGAGTCCTCGTCTGATGGAGGTGCTCGTGGAGGTGCAGGAGGTGCAGGAGGTGCAGGAGGTGCAGGAGGTGCAGGAGGTGCGAGAGGTGCAGGAGGTGCGAGAGGTGCAGGAGGTGCAGGAGGTGCAGGAGGCGGTGCGTCGTCGTCCTCATCCTCGAGGTCAGGCCAGATATCCCCAAGGCCAATGGGTGTGTGTGCCGGTGCCGGCGTAGTGGTCGAGAGACCAGGGAATGTGTTCTCATCGAAGATGATGTCGCGTGAGATGTGTGCCTTCTTCGTGATAGGATTGTAGCACCTCCATCCTTTGTAGCCTGTTTCAAAGCCAATGAAGATGCAAGGCTCCGTGTGAGATTGGAGGTTCTTGCGATCCTTCCGAGCAATGTTAACGAAAGCTCGGCAGCCGAAGACTCGATAGATGGACAAGTCAGGTTTCTGCTTGTGCCAGACCTCGTAGGATGTGGTTTTGGAGAGTGCTGATGAGGGTGTGGCGTTCAAGACGTCGGTGAGATACAACACAGCCTGTGCCCAGAAGGATGCAGGGAGCTTTGCTTGGTTAAGCATGGCAATGACACCTTCAGCGAGAGTGCGGTTGAGGCGTTCAGCCACACCATTCTGCTGGGGTGTCGCCTTGACTGTGTGTTGGCGTGTGATGCCGCGATCTGTGCACCATTTTGCGAAGTCGTTCCCAATATATTCACCCCCTTTGTCGTCTCGAAGCTCCTTGACCTTTAACCCGTGTACTCGTTCGCACTCAGCGACAAACTCCTGGAACTTCTGGAACACCTCTGACTTGCGCTTTAGAGCGTATACTCGTTTGAAGCGGGAATAGTCGTCGATGAAGGTGACCCAGTACTCGAAACCAGATGGTGTTCGTGGTAGTGGTCCGTGGACGTCGGAGTGGATTCGATCGAGGAGTCCGTTGGCGCGATGCTGAGAGAGAGAAGGGAAGGGGTCTCGGTGCTGCTTCCCTGCGATGCAGTCGTTGCAGAAGTCCTTCATCGTAGTACCGTCCTTGACGAGTATCCCTGTGCCTAGCTCCTGTCGAAGGAGTGTGTCTAGACGATCCTTGCCTATGTGGCCAAGTCGCTGATGGAGCAGCTCCTTGTCTACCTTCGTCGTGAAGAACGCTGCTGACTGTGTGTTTATCAGCGTTGTTCCGTCGAGAGTGCCAGTGGTTCCGCGAATGGTAGCTGTTAGGATTAGCTGACCCTTCTTGAAGAACTCTAGTGTGGAGTCTTCGATTACGATCCGGACTCCGCAGTGACGAACGACATATAGAAGTGAGAAGAGGTTGGATTGCAAATCAGGGACATATAGTACATTCTCGAACACGACAGTCTGCCCAGTCCTCCCATTGATCCTCGGTGTAAAGTACACAGTACCCATCCCGATCGCCCATACAATCTCGTGATTAGCGAGCTTGATGGGGACCTTCACCCTGACCATGTTACGGATCCACTCGCGATGGGGCGTCATATGTGAGGAAGCTCCTGAGTCTGTGTTCCATGATGAGTCAGTGGGTGTAGAGGGGATCTGACGGGTGAGAGGACTTGCGATGTGGGCGACCTGTGCCATGAGGGCCTTCTCCTGCGGCGTGGCAGGAGACTGGGAAGCGACTTCAGCGACCTGGGCCTTTCCGTTCTGGAAACGACACTCCTCGTTGGTGTGCGAGTTGCTGCGGTGGTACTTGCACTTGTAGGTCTTCTTGGGCTTGGATGCAGCCTGAAGAGCCGTGGAGGAGGTACCATCAGCGAGGGAGGTGTTTCGAGTGAGGCTGTCGGCCTTGCGAAGGTGGTCGAGAATGACGGAGGGATCAGCGTCGGCACTGGTGGCAGAGATGTGGTTGAGGGTATGGCGAAGGAGTTCATCTTCCTTTCCAAGACCGATGACGATCATGGCGAGGGAGATGTCCCGAGCGAGGTAGGCGGCGGTGTAGCCATCGATCAACTCTGCTTCCTTTTTGAGGACATCGACCTTGACAGTCCTATCTCCGTCCTTGTAGCTGAGGGGAGCGGTCTCCGCTTCCTGGAGGGTAACACCGACTGGGAGTAGAGAAGTGAGACGTGCACCAAGTGCAACAGCTCGGGAGCCGAAGTCTTGATAGGACTCGTTCTCAAAGCCAGAAGACCTCATGCGAAGGGAGATGAGCTCTTGGAGGATGGTGATGCGAGAGCTGGAGTCCTTGGGTTCGTACTGCTCAAGAAGTCGTTTCCAGGTGCCTGGAAGATCGAGGATGCTGATACCCATGAGGACGGTCTCAGTCTGGGAGGCATCGAGCGTTGAGCGGATGTAGCCAACAAGCTTGGAGCGGCGCCCTCGGAAGCTTGTGACGAGACGAGAGTCAGAGCCAGGTGAAGGCTCTGTCTCGGTGCCCATGAGGATGTCGTAGGCATCGTACTCGAGTGCCTTGTTGACACAGATGCGCTTCCATTCCTGGACGGTGTAGACATTGAGGGAAACGAGCGAGGTGGAGGTTTCGGATGAGGACATGGTGGAGATCGATCGACGATGTGTGAGGGAGAGGGAAGAAGGGGAACTTCTGGGCGAAAATCACCGCAGAAGTGAGGGAATGCTAAGAGGAGTATAACTCCGAGATAGCGGAAGTGAGATCAAACACGCGGCTGGGCGTGTGATGTGGAGCTGGAGCAAGGCGTCGATGAACGACACGAAGCTGTGATGGAGCGAGGTGTGACCGAGTGAAGAGTGACGAGTGGGCAGTGATAGCGTATAGAACGCGGTGTCTGATAACGTGTGGTGTCGTGTATCAGAGGAGCCCGGGGCTCATAACTTGATAAACTGCTAAGTTTATAAGTCGTTGAAGCCACTGCAAGTGGGAGATAGTTCGATATATTAGTTAAGTTAGATAAAGAGAAATACAGCATGACGCACCTGCAAGTGGGAGATAGTTCGATAAGGGAACTACCCACTTGCAGTGTAGACTATATACTGTGTGGAACAATAGACGATCCATATCGGGAGAACAATAAAGTACGTACGAATATGGAACAATAGAAGTGAGAACAATGCTGTGTGATATATGTGAAACGATGGAATGAATGAACAATGTGATCGTGGATATATATAGAACAAAGAAGCATTAGAACAATAGAAAAGTTTGAAAGAGGCAGCGCCTATGTGAAGGTGAAGAGAACAATGGGCGAGCCATGGAGACATGTGCATTGTACTTCAACAAATAGTTCGACCGTGGATTACTCTGTTACCATTCGGGGAGAGGTTGAGAAGGTCGACGAAGAACTGCCGCATGATGTCCTTAATAATTCGGGACACGTCGTCGTCCTCAAAGAATGCCGGTGCTATGACTTCTTCGTCGCTGCTCTCTTCCTCCTCCTCCGCGCGAGGGTGTATAGGTGCA
The DNA here is from genome assembly GCA_013368325.1 of Ephemerocybe angulata. NCBI lineage: Eukaryota > Fungi > Basidiomycota > Agaricomycetes > Agaricales > Psathyrellaceae > Ephemerocybe > Ephemerocybe angulata. The sequence goes on from JAACJK010000017.1 coordinate 136,291, forward strand.
AGTCGAAGGCCGTCAAGGGCTGGAATGACTATCTCGGCGGGGGCTGAGTCCTCCGGAGGTGGGGGTAGTCGGCGCTGGCGAGTTCGGTTGCGTAGTCGGTCGGGATGAGCCGTGGCAGCAAGTTTCTTCTCTCGTATGTCTGACAAGATATTTCCGGCGGTGTCGCCGAGCAAGACGACGCAGGAGTTCTCCGAGATGAAGCGCGAACCTGGGAATCTCGGCACTTTATGATCGGGCCCGACGTGAAGGTATCGAAGGAAATAGGCCCCCCGATCCACCTTGGGGACGAATGATTCCTCCTCGCTCATGTCGTCGTCGTCCTCCAATGACATAGGAAACGGCAGTTCATCCCGCATAACTTCGCTGCGCTTTCCCAATGGAAGTATGGCCCGAATTAAATCACGAGATGCGGACTTGGTGTCGGGGGTAGCGTTTATGGAGTTCACGAGCCAAGGGATAGCTGCGATGAGCAGGAGCGCCCCCTTGCTATCAGTCAGAAAGGCGTTCCCCTCTCTCTGCCAGTCCGCAGTGTAATTGAGAGTAAGTACGCGATATCCACGCCAAGCCCTTGAAGCGCATAATTTGTTAGCGAGACTGTTATTTGGAGCAGGGAGAGACGTTGAAACGCACCACCAATCGGCTTTCTCAAATGCAAGAACACCGAGGTACAACTCATTCTGATCGAAGTCGAGGAGTACGTCCAGGGCGTACTCCAGTGGAACTCGTAGCTCGACACGAGCATTACCAGTGTTATTGGATGCGTCTTGGAACAGAGCGAAGAGATTCTCCAGGAACGTAATGGCGGATGCTGGTTTTCCAAGAATCTGAGCGCCGGTAATGTACTTAGCGTACCTGCCATTCTCCTTCGCCGCGGTGAGACCCTTGTCCGTGTGGTACATCTGCCAGTACTTGACTCTGTACTCGCCCTCTCCCGTGGGGCCTGGTGTAATCCGACACCCGGAGGCCCCAGTCAGATGAGATGCAGGATCGCGAACGTACTGGGAGCTTCCCACTGTCGTTATGCGAACCGAATTCCGGCGATCCACGCGGGTAAGAGCGGCATAGATATTTGCATGGCGGTCTGACCTCCAGGCTAGACACATATCTTCCATGGAGACCTCCAGACCGACGTCGATGTACCATTTGCCGGAGCTAGTGAGAGCCTCGTGCCTGTCGATACAGTTCTTGGCGAAGAAGTCATCCAGTGCCACTCGAGCAGCGTCGCGCTCTACAGAGTGAAAGGACGCGTTCTTGACCCCCCGGACGATATGAATGAAGACCATTCCTTTGGCCCAGAGAAAGCCATTGCGAGCCATGTGGTGGGGGATGAGTCGACCAAGCTCCTCTACGTGCCAAGCGGGGAATATCTTGCTCGTAAACGAGAGCTGGCCATTCGCCATACGCGCGCGAAAAATCTCGGAATCAAGAGACGGGGGTAGATCTCCCGTGCGCGACTCCCCCAAGAGCTCCACCATCGCCGGTCTGATTCCACATTCCCAAACCGCGCGACGCTCTTCAGCCAGGAGATAGTGCTTCTGGCGCTCAGGGCCGTAGAGCCCGGGGAAGCCAAGGACGATAGAGTTGCGGGACTTCCATGTCGCGAAGTGGGTATTTGGAATATTCTGAAGAGGAGCGGACATACGCCCCTATAGGAACTGGGATCAGCGACGATGCTAGGATAATTTTACGAAGAGACGGGGGATACACACTTCGGGAGTGTCCCATTCATGTAACAGATGGACATTGTTCTGAAGGTCGTCGGAGAATTTCGATGTCATTGTGTACGTTAATTCGGAATCTCGAACAAGGATCGTCTCGGATATACCGAGGAGGGAGTCGTAATCACGCAGAGTTTGAATTGGCATTGGGGTATTCTCGCTCAGTCGATTTTTGAGGACATCGAGGACGACACGATATCCATTCCCAACGCCGCAGAGTACAAAGATCACAAAACGAGCATAGAGCTCGAGGGCGTAGAGCTCCCCGGCCATAGCTACCATCTCGTGGAGACTGTAAACTCTGATTGGGAGACTCTCGACGTCAACGTTCATCGGTGGACTGTCATCGGTCGGCAGTGGGTAAGCTGGTGGTGGTGGGGATCCGAAAATACTGTCGAGGTCGTCATTTGAGTCGGCTATTCAAAGATCATGGTACAAATGTGTGAGTTCTACGTTCCTAAGATGAAACACCGTCGGCGAGTCAAATAACTCACCCATATTGGGTGTTCAGACCAAAAACCACGCAAGTACGTGTGCGGAAGGAGGGGGTCGGGTGGTTGATAGATGGGCTAAGCTAAGTTCAGCCAATTGTTCAGGTAGGAAGGCGAGTAAAGCTCTCACATACTTGGTACTCTGGAGCGACTGCAAGAGGAGAGCCAGAAGGAGTATAACTCCGAACTCGCTGCCTCTGGGATGGGGTACTCGCTTGAAAAGAAAGGAACCGTTAAGTTGCATCCGCTATAGAGACTTTCTGACTCACTGTAGGGTCTGGAATTACCAAAAACTCGTTCACGAGAAGGAGTATAACTCCGAACTCTATGACGGTCTGCTTGAGGCGAAGGGATGATTCCTGCACAAGTGCCGTCGGTAAGGATCGCGTTTGGGTGAGAACTCTAGGAATCTGGTATTTGCACTGGGGGGAGAGGAGTTCGATGACACAGGGAGAGAGGAGTTCGAAGCGCCAGGGAGAGGGGAGCGTCGAGTGCAGCCTGACTCAAGCGACCCGTTTCAACTTTCCGGATCATCGGCACTGCTACGCCTGTAGCCATGTTGATAGAACAAATGACGTGGAACCAAGAGTATGGATGTTCAGAACACTCCTTGAATTTCCAACTGCCTGCTTCCGTTCTAGAAGATCCCAAAAAATCGGTAAGGAGTTCAGCTGCAGTGTTCGCACTCGGCAAATTGTCCATTTCACCTCTTGGTCGTATCCCCGGATCTCCATGCATTTGCGCCCCTGGGTAAGCTGGGGGGAATGTTGAGGGTTGTTGATGAGGGTACGCAAGATACATGCTCGATGTGGTCGCGCAAGCGGTCGGCGCATTCGAAATCCTGCGGCTAAGTAGTTACATCAAGGCTTGATGGGTGGGGAGATCGTCTCATTCATACCCAACGTATCATGTCAATGCTTCCCGCGCAAGTACTTACATCAATGCACAGATCTTGAATTGCCGGCGGACTCCTGAGATCGGAAAGGTAAGATGTCGACTGCTACTTACCGCGTAAGTACGTAGATCAATGCACAGATTCGATTGCTGCCGGCGGACTCCTGAGATCGGAAAGGTAAGATGTCGACTGCTACTTACCGCGTAAGTACGTAGATCAATGCACAGATTCGATTGCCGCCGGCGGACTCCTGAGATCTGAAAGGTAAGATGTCGATTTAAGCGAGATTCCTGAGATGCCATTAATCAAAGGCTGTCATATGGCCAATCACAGATTACAGAATTTGTACACTGCATCCGCCTGTTGCGGCCCATCCCCTTCCCTAGCAGAAAGTGAGAATTCGCATCGGTTGCTCCTATATTCAAGAGCTCTAATGGTGACGGCCAAGCAGAGGGGCACTATATTTAAAGGGCCAGTCTCTGGAGGGAGAGAGGATTATCTACAAACGCTCGCTCTCGCTCATCCCATGAATCACCGCGCATCACCCCAGACCGCTTACGACAGGTTCCTGGCCAGGGCGAATGCCCTTACCAATGCCATCAACGTAGCCAAGGAGGAAGCGCGCAGGTCCCAAAAGTCCGACGCAAAGCCCGACCGCAAGCCAATGGCGACGCAGAACAGGGCTCCAGTGGTTTGCCCAAATTCCCTTTTGTGTCCTACCTAGCATTGACGCATTCATAGGTGCATCCCAATCCCTTTCTCGAAGATGAAATTAAAGCATATGTCTTTATTGGCGGATACATGAATGTGCGTATACCGACTTTGACTCTAATTTATTCTGAACTATTCTTGCCTAGATACCTACATATCGGATTGAGGTCCCGAGATCGACTCTTGATGATGTAGATTAGAGGGTTTTGGTGACTTCGGCTCACCTAGCTAATATAGAATATTGGAGTATATCTATTTCAAATCTATCTGATTTCTACATCCGTCTCTATACTCTCGAGGCGTCTGACTTTCGACAAGGCCTGCCGAGCCTAGCATTCAGATTCCCCGACCCGGGTGCCAGGTCGGAATATATCTGCCCATTAAGGGTTAATTTAGGGCTATTTATTTCCTCGACCTGGCTGTCAGTAGTCCGACCCGGCTGTCATTAACCCTTACCTGGGTGAAATTAACCCCGACCTGGCTGTCAGTAGCCCGACCTGGGTGTCTTTAACCCTTACCTGCCTCCGACCTGGGTGTTAGTAGTCCGACCTGGGTGTCTTTCACCCTTATCTGCCTCCGACCTGGGTGTTAGTAGTCCGACCTGGGTGTCTTTAACCCTTACCTGCCTCCGACCTGGGTGTTAGTAGTCCGACCTGGCTGTCACTTGGTTATACCAGGCTGTTATTAACCCTTACCTGGCTGTTAGTATCCCGACCTGACTCCGACCTGGGTGTCAGTCTGTTATACCTGGCTGTTAGTAGCCCGACCTGGCTGTTACTGACTCCGACCTGGGTGTCAGCCTGTTATACCTGGCTGTCACTTGGTCTAACCTGGGTGTTTCCTTGGTTTACCTGCATTTTTAGGACATTCTCTGCAACTTAGAGTTTCACAAAAATTTGGACTCAATCTTGTCAGGAATGAGTCCAAATTTCCCTCCACAAGCCTTCACACAATTTCGAAGATTTTGGCTTTTTCTTTTGCCCAGACCTTGAATCATGTGATGTGAATGTTTGGTTTGATGGATGTAAAGAACATTTTCCCAAATGATTCCATCATTTGCTTCTTGACCACCAACCACCACCATCTCCAATGTTCAACCAGCCTATTGAGGTTTGTTCAAACACTTTGAAGACTACTTTTTGTCTTACCTTTCCTTAGATCTTTTCTGATGAAGAGGATGTGCAAAATGTGTCTGACTCTGTAGGTTTTATCACCTCTCAAAAATTTGGACTCATTCCTGTTGGGATTGAGTCCAAATGTCAAAATCTGAGACTTTGACATAATTTGGACTCATTCCTGTTGGGGTTGAGTCCAAATGTCAAAATCTCAGACTTTGACATAATTTGGACTCATTCCTGTTGGGATTGAGTCCAAATGTCAAAATCTCAGACTTTGACATAACTTGGGATTCACCTTTGCTGACTCTCATTATTCAGGATGCTGGAGATGTGCCCTCCGATTCAGAGGTATGTCTTATATGTAACCTAGTGAACCCTTTGGGATAACTGTTCTATAGCCTGTTACAGGTTCCCAAAGCATGGGCAATACTTCAGAGGTGCGTTCAAGTCTTTCATGTATCTTCTATGGTCTGACAATTCTCTCTAGGTTGACGAAGAGGTGTGTATGTCAAAATCCAAGAATTTGACATCTGGCCTGACATTTATCCTCAAGTCTGATGAAGACGAGCAGAACGATGGGTATACCTATCTCCCAGATGGTCTCTGCTCTAGCCCATTCCTAGCGAGTCACACCCTGGCTATCAACGAGGAGCTCGGTCTCTATATCTGCCTTGCCTGCAAGCAAGGGTACACGTCCACCAACGTCACCAGGCATCTTAAGGACATCCACAAGACACGTCTAACAGCTGCTCTTAAGAAGGAGCTTGATGCTGTCTCAACTGCAAGGGACGTCAACCCGGAATACCCCATCCCTCACTATGGACGTGTCCCCACGTTCGCTCCCTTTGCTGGCCTTCTAGCTCAAAAGGTGCTGGGGTGTCCTGTCTGTGCAACCGCGGGCAACAAGAACTATCTTGACAGGCATATCAGCAAGGACCATCGGGGGAACACCCAGCCGTATGAACAAGATGTTTGGGTTCAGTCGATCAACAAGGCTTGTGCTGGAACCAACATCCGTGTCTTCGCTCCCAATGCAGTACCAGTCGCAGAGCAGGGAGAAGACCCAGCAACGTACTGGTCGCAAGAGTTTGCCAAAGTCTATGGCAATGTACTTGATGCAGCTCGCTCTGTCCCCAATGCTCGGTATATCAGTCCATGGCTTATGCGCACCCAGTTTCATCAGCTTCCTGTTGGTGCAGAGGTAGACAAACTGCGTGCCCTGGTTGCGCTCCCCAAGGTGACAGAGGAATTGGGCTGGGTTCTTCCTCTAGTGGTTCAGTATATGGAGGAGGCCACGGCACTTATTCCTCAGACCCAGCTTGAGGCTCGCCAACGCTTCAATAGCAAGGACTCTGATGCAAAGTATGTCTGAACCATATTCAAAAGGGTTTTACTTATTCTTCTTGAAGGATGGAAAACAAACCCCTGAGCGACCATCATCAGGACTCTACAGTCAGGCAGTACTGCGTTCCTGTTGGCCATCTGGTTGTTGGCCTGCTCCGCAAAGCTTGCACCGGCTTCCAGTTTGCATCCACACCCAAGCTCGATGCAGCGCTCAAAAAGGTCAAGGCCCACCAAGACGTCAAGTCCCTGCATGGTGTATTCAAAGCTCTCTGGCTTTGCACCTGGGAATCTCGGACAACCAGCAAGTTTCCCAATCCCACTGTTGCCTTCCTTGGTCTCTTCACGCTCAAGGAACAAGGCGACTTTGCTATTCCGGTCCACGTCACAGGCGTTATCACCAAGTTGACACGCAGCATCCAGCTGGCTGTGCTCACCGAGTTCCACCACCGGCTTGCAATTCCTGGGACGTCGGAGAAAGAGTTGCTCAATGAGCTTTGTGTTTTCACCAAGCTTCACGAATCAACAACCTTCAGCGACTTGGGGTCCCTCCAGAAGTATGCGACCAACATTGCACTCCGCACAGTCAGTCTCCCCAAGATCATCTTTCCCAAGCGTGCAGAGGACGACTACTCAGTCCTCCTGTATGAGGGCAAGAAAATAACCGTAGACAACCTGGAGACGGTCTTCACGAATATGGAAACAGAAGAAATCAGGCTTTTGAAAGACGAGGTACTTCTTGGACTCGACCTCCGCGTGGACTATGACACATTGGCAGACAATATGTCCTGCTTCACACCTGGCTACTGCTTCTTGGACGATCCTGGCAACCCGTTCAAGGACCGCATGTGCGACTTGGGCAACAAGGTCTTCTCAACACCTGCCCTCTTTGCACGTTTCATGGTGGAGGCGTCTCCAGGCCATTGGGTGGTGAACGTGCATGAGGCGAAGAAATGGCTCCACAGTCTGGCAAAGTTGGAGACTCTGAATTGCCTCGGTGCGATACTACGAGGGGGTGCACCTTCTCGGATGGCAGAAATGACTTGCATGCTCATTCGCAACCGAAACACCCGGCTCCGCAACCTGTTTGGTGTTGCAAAGTACTTGTCCTTTATTGGGCAATACTCGAAGAACACCAACAACGAACAAGGTGATCGCATGATTCCGCATGGTCTTTGTGGGTTTGATCAGGATATGATGATTCAAATCCACACATTTGCGAGGCCCTTTGCTGTGGTATGTCCTTCCATAATTTGGACTCACTTTCGTTGGGACTGAGTCCGAGTTTAGTTTTTGGCCAAGTCTGTCTGGCCGGAAGATCCAGAGATGCCCATCCGCTATCACGAGATGCTCTTCATGGACATGGGAAGGGAGTTGGATCCAGAGAAGACGAGCAAGGCCATGGGTGCCCTGTTCGCAGTGGTAATTGCTTGGGCATTGACGATTTCAATGTGGAGGCATATCCTTGTTGCTTGGCGTGCTCGGAAGTGTAAAGGGGCAATCAACACCCTGCTGGAGAACGAGACGATGAGCGCTGTCCACACGCTGCAGACAGGACACTCTGTTCAGACGGAGAACCGCATTTATGGGATCGACCATGATAGTCTGGCCGGTGTCGCAGAGGACACCATCCTCCTCTTCATCGAGGCAAGTGTTTCATACCAGAAGGCATTCCGGATTCCTCCAGGTGGACTTGGCCTCCCCTACGACAAGTCAACAATGGAGGTGTTCGATGGATTGGGTCTTGTCACAACGCGGCCCACACCTGTCACTGCTGGACCTGCGCCCGGACAATCTGACGATATCATGGCCTTCTTACGTGCTTTCCGCACTTCCAGCGAAAAAGCGCAGGCTGCGTTGCAGGGAGAGGTGAAGGCATTGGCTGCAAAGGTGGGGACGTTGGAGGCAGAGCTCAAGTCTGCAAGATCAAGTGTGTATCCTTTGGACCTCCATTATAACTAAGCAACTGATTATGTCAAATTTTCAGATTCTGACATTCTCCCTGCCCTCGACTTGCGCAAAATCATCAGGCCAAAGAAGGGTAGGTCATTCAACTGAATTTGGAAAACATTACAAGCTGACCGTGGATGTCAAAGTTCAAAAAATTGACATTTCTGCAGCACCCAGCACTCGCACACGTGACCCAAGCCCAGAACTCGAATATATGGATCCTCCACGCGAGCCAAGTCCTGGCCTCGAGTACACTGATCCTGAACCCGACCAGAATGTCACATTTCCAGAATTTGACATACACCCTCCAGCAACCCCAGACCCTGCCTCGACACCACCTTCACCATCCGCAGTTGCCTCCTCTTCCCGTCTTCCCCCCCTCCCTCTCTCATCAAGTCAGACCTTGCTTCCAAAATTGAGGCAGCTCTATGGTGCTGGGACAAAGTGGCGTGTACCAGAGCAAAGGCAGGCAGTGGAGGCACTTCTCAAGTTGGATGGAGACATCATCGTTGCACTCCCAACTGGCATTGGAAAGACGGCTATAGCGATCCTGCCTTCCATGGTTGAACAAAGCTACACGGTTATCATTATTCCCCTTATCGCCTTGATGGACGACTGGAGGCGGCGCCTTGATGCTTTCAACATCCCGTATGAGCATTTCAAGGGTGCGAAAGATCCTACGCTGAGGGGGCATGCTAACATCATCCTTGTCTCCTCCGACGTCATCCGGTATGGCTACTGGCGCTCTGCTATAGCTAGCCTTCCCCGCCCTATTGCTCGTTACGTCTTTGATGAGTGCCACTACTATTTCACCGACTCCAACTTCCGCCCGTCCCTTGCCAACCCCCATGACTTGCGTCAGACAGTCACTTGCCAATTCGTCCTCCTCTCTGCCACCATCCCCCCTCCCGCCCAGGAGCACCTTATCAAGGAGATGCTTCTCACCAATGTCACCACCATCTCTGCGCCTTCTGCTCGCCGTGAACTTCGCTACTACACGGTTCCTGATGATCCAAAGTCCAGTACCCTCAAGTCCCAAATCGAGCGATCGGAAAAGAAACTACGCTGGACAGACAAAGATCGCTACATGGTGTTTGTAGTGTCCCTCAAAGATGGAGAGGCGGTTGCGGAGGAACTTGGCATTGGATTCTATCATGCTGGCCTGGAGGGCACAGAAAGGGAGAAGCTTATGGCCGACTTCATTGCAGGACGCATACGTGGACTTGTCTGCACAACGGCCCTTGGTGCAGGCACAGACTACCCTCACGTCCGCTTGACCATCCACTATGGCATTCCACATGACATGGTCATCTTCGCTCAGCAGTCGGGGAGGGCAGGACGCGATGGGAAAGAAGCTTGGTGTATTCTCATTGCCAGGGGTAATGGAGGCTCCATGTCAAGCCACCTTGCAGGCATGCGTGGTGTACGGCAAATGAAGACGATGGCAAAATGGGTACCCGATGAGGACCCTTTCCCCCTCCGATGTGTCCGCTTCAACATGGGTGAAGCTCTTGATGGAGTCGGTTTCAACTGTTTGGAGTTGGATGGCTCCTACAAGCCCTGCAATGTCTGCAATGCTCGTACGTAGCTTATGTCAAATTCCGAACATTTGACATTTTCTAACACAAACTTGAACTAGATGCCCACCACAATAACCTCAAGCAGCCATCCCCTGTTCTAAGCAACTTGGATACTGTCCTATCCCTCGACCTCCAAGCCCCTGCGCTACAAGCAGTTGCTACTCTCAAGCGCCGCCTCAGCACCTCATATGGCGAAGCTGTAACCAAGTCAATCAAGCTCACGACAACCGCGATGAAGACCAAACTTGCAGGTCTTAAGCAGTACAGCACCATCCTCGACCTGGTCAAGGACAACTGTGGCGCGTGCTTTGCAAAGGGTCTGACTGAAAAGCATGATCCCTTTGACTGCCCCAGCATGGATCTCGAGGTCTTTAAGGACATTCGCAAAGATATCAAGTACGGCAAGAGCCAGCCACCGAAATGGACAAGCCCATGCTGGAAATGTCACATCAGCTCAATGGGTGGAGATCTCCTTCACCCACCCTTTAAAAGAGGGATGATCCATCCTCATTGTCATCTTGTCCTCCCATTGGTGTCCTTCATCTGGGCAGACAGGAAATTGCGGCAGGAGATGGCCAAGTTTTTCGATGTGACTTGGAATGATCTGCTTGCCTTCACTCATTGGTTGAGCGGAGGCATAGTTACCGGACATCCAAATGCACCCATGGCCATGCTGGCATGGTGGGTAAATACATATATGTAGGCCAGTAGCATAGCAATGGGGTGGTGAATGTGAAGTCCGCGTTTTTGGCATTCAGGTGTCTGTGTATGAAGTATCGTGTATCTGGAAGACATACTTCGCTTTATGAAAGGCAGCTATGTGTCCGCATTTTTGGCATTTATGAGTGCAGGTATGGGCCAAGGCGCGTATGAGGTGTTTGGGTGTGTTCGGAGTGTTTGCGGGCAGGTGTTCAGGGATTCGGAGGGTGTTGGTGGAGGCCTATTGGTGGAAATTGAAGGGTGCGTAGGTGTATGTCAGGGTTAGGGTTAGGGTTAGGGTTAGGGTTAGGGTTAGGGTTAGGGTTAGGGTTAGGGTTAGGGTTAGGGTTAGGGTTAGGGTTAGGGTTAGGGTTAGGGTTAGGGTTAGGGTTAGGGTTAGGG